>JAECUM010029781.1:0-23630 GCA_016617855.1 Megalonaias nervosa
ATATATTAATGTGGCGAATTTTGAAGACCTTATTGAAACTTAAGGTTGAATAAATTGTGCTTTGAAGTTATCATAGTCAAGCCAGAAAGGTCTTGAGAAAGTTCACTGATATTTCTCTTATTTCATCTCTGAAACATTAAAGGGTCTACGTTTAAGCTTCAGTAGAACTGACCGAGTCATCGTAACGGTATAGTGACAGAGTACATAGAATTACCGACCGTATCTGTCGGAAGAGGACACTATGTCTGATGAAAGACGTGATTATTTGGGGAGAATTTTAGGAACATTCACTTCTGATTGGTCAGTAAAAATTAAGGCGTACACTTTGGGAGACTTAGAATTTATAGGAGCAACCTTAGACAAATTTCTTTCGTTTGACTCTTGCCTTGTGAGAAGACAAAAGGTCCAACTCCTTGGGAAACTTGAGAATAGTGTTTTCCCTCGTAGAAAGGCCAGATAGTTGTCATAAAAAAGAAGACAGGCTATAGTGCTAGGACGCACGGTTTGTGTGGAAAGAAACAGCATTAAGGTACGCAGTTTTAGTTTCCATATAATATTCTATTTTCATTTGTTTGGTGTTTTGCAAATGTGTTGATAGGCTTTTGATTCACACATGTATCGTGTATTCATTTCGTAGGACTCTGTTGATATGTTAGAGTGCTATGCAATTTAATTCTTTAATTTTACAGTTCATTGATAGAATTGACGGATTGCATGTAATCAAATATTCAATGTGTAGAATTCCATAGGAATTTATGATTTAACCCAAAGAATGCTCAAATATGCAGTATTTCATAGGGATTTATGGATTAACCCTAATATTCAATGTGTCATATTTTTTATGATTACATAAATTGATTTCCTGTGTAGGATGATATTGTTATCGTGAGTTAATGACAATTGTATATTTATATATGATTTCGCAATGCTTAAATGATCTTGCAGGTTATTGGTTACTGTAGCTAGATTTAGTGGATATTATGCCATAAGTGATTGAACATTCATTCTATTGGACAGAATTGACTAGTCAAATGTAAATAAGAGGTGTAGTAATGTATGCTGGTATATACGGCCGCATTTGTCTGTAGGAGCACGTGGTAATTTCTAACCAATTGCCATACGGAGAGGGCAATGAACTTCGAGCTAAGGTCATTTGTACTAAATATAGCGGTGTACCTTACCGAAATACAGAAGTCTGTAAGGACAGTATTCGTTAAGATCACATTATGTCAGAATTTATGCAGTGTGACTCGCCAATCTGAATACGAACAAAGAGAGTTTATATATATATACAGGTAAGTGGTGAAACTTGTCTAGCTTGAGGCATACTCTATATTCAAGGAAACAGTTTTATACTCTACAGAGAAGGAAGGAAGGGAGAAGGAAGGAAGAAGAAAGGAAGGAAGGAAGAGAAAGGGAAGTAAAAGGAAAACCCGATGGGTCAGAGGGAAATCCGCATCTAAGAGAAGTCGGAATAATCAGGAGTCAAAAGGGGACCAAAGCGCACTCTTAGACGTGGAAACAAGACAAGAGGAGAGAGACGTCAGGTGATGCTGTCAAGCGTGGAATTGTGCTCTCTAATTCATCACTCGTAACATGATGTAAATTGAACACTGCGTCTAAATTTTATCAATGTAAATCTGTTGGATTGAAAAGTGAAATTTTGGTTATGTATTAATTGATTAAATTTATTTTTTATTTATTGGTAAAGGGGGCTCGTAGTTATTTATTTCTTTTAATAGCCTTGCTCAGCTATCTGTTAACGTTCCATCTATCCGTCCACAGTGGGCAATAACACCGTGGGAGGTAATTCCCTAGTTAACGATCGCCAAATCAATTAAGGAGGCTTTACTGTTTTAAAACCCCCCGTTACACACACACACACACACACACACACACACACACACACACACACACATCATTATCATCATTACATATATATATATATATATATATATATATATATATATATATATATATATATATATATATATATATATATATATATATTGGCTGCAAGTGGCATTGATGCCCTGTTGTATCGTTATACCTCCTCTTCTTCTAACCCACAATCACAACAAAACACTACATTTAAAATGGGGTGACTATTGACAGAAATCCTGCAATCCTATTAGGTCGTCCAGTTGTATGAAAAAGACAAATGTTCCGAGTAGAGATATATAACCTGCTGTCTTGCCCTAATGCATGGTAAATATTCATAGCGATAGAAATAACGATGAATCAACTGGGATTTTTCAACTAGTTTCCACAGCAACCGATTGTATTCATATTTGCATATATAAAAACTACGGTTAACACCCTGAGTAATTTCATGTAGTTACCTGCCAAACATTGAGTAATTGCTTTATTCCTCAGAAATGACAGATATATCTTGAATAATTCGCCTTTGGAAGAGGATATTGTTAAATCCATCGTCCCAGATCGGCGGGCACCGTCACTAAGAAAATTTTTAATTGCATCTGAAACTTTTAATGCACGCGTGTTTTATATAAGAATTACTGTCATAAATAAGTTTTCCGCCTCGGATGTGCGGAAATGATTGTCCGTTGGGTTCTCCTTCAGTGACCCTTCGTAATTCGATGAACGTTGATACCAAAATGAAAACCCGATATGTTCCCTGTGTTGCAATTTTCAGGTATACATTTGTGTTGTGTTTTGTGTTGTTTGGATTTTGAACATAGGTTTGTGTGTGTGTGATTTGGATTTTTAATGTAGCTTTAACAATTGTTCTGTCATATCGCTACGATGTCTGCAGTGTGGCAGTTTATAGTGATGTCTAGCACTGGGGTATCATGCCGCAGACATGTAGTATGATGTCCCACCCAGTCACATTATCCTGACACCAGGCCGACCAGTCCTAACACTAACCTCTTAATGCTGAGCGCCAAGCGAGGCAGCTGTCAGTTCCATTTTTATAAGTCTTTGGTATGACTCGGCCGGGGATCGAACCCACGACCTCCCTCATCCGAGGCGGACGCTCTAACCACTAGGCCACCGGAGCGGTCGAACATAGGTTTAACAATTTTAGTCATATCACTACGATGTTTGCAACGTGGCAGTTTATAGTGACGTCAAGTACTGGGGCATCATGCCGCTGACATGTAGCATCATATCCCAGTGAATCACATAATCGTGACATCAGGCCGAACAGTCCTAACATTAACCTGTTAATACTGAGCGACAAGTAAGGCAGCTGCTAGTACAATTTGGTATGACGCGGCCAGGGTTAAATCCCGCGGTCTCTCGTATCTGTGGCGGACGCTCTAACAACTTAGGCCACCAAAGCGGTCCAGACATATATCTAACAAAGCTGGAAGCGCGCTCCCCTGATCCATGTATACTGAGAGAGAGAGAGAGAGAGAGAGAGAGAGAGAGAGGTCTTACGGGCGTAAATATAAAATAGTTTGCCAACGCTTCGATCTAATCAAGCTCGTCGCTATGGGTACACGCAACTTATATCAGCAAAATAATTGCTAAACACAAAAGCCGAGATAAAAATTAGATTATGACATGTTTCGATGACATAGAAACCTGCAAACAAGAGTTTTATAATGGTGAATAAGAAATAATCAGTTGAAAAAGGGTCTTATAAGGAGTAAACTGCATGAATAATTTGTAGGTTATTTTAATATTTTAAAAAAATGATGAAAGATCTGCACAATTACATGTTTGTCGCGCGGACAACCAAATAAGTTTGACCGAATTCCATGTAAAAGGATGGAAACCATACACGATGAAATATCAACGCCTTCTAGTACGAGATATTACTCTAAACAGATTATATCTCGTAAAGTTATGCGTTTAGTAGGTAGTAAAAACTGCTTTATAGGAATCGTTTAGCTACAACAACAACAACAACAACAACAACAACAACAATAATAATAATAATAATAATAATAATAATAATAATTCAGACAGAGAAGTGAGGAATATTTAATTGGGTAAACATTGTCACATGACTTGTGTACACAGCAGAAGGGAAGGGCCAGCATACCATAATTTCGAGTTCGAAAGAAGTTTCGCGTTGATGATAACTCCAAAGACTAACTCACTCCCAATCTGAAAAGTTGGTAAGTCACTATGATTGCTACACCCATCGCAGTCGCCCTTGAGGTCGTATCTCTTGTTTGAGGGCTGGTGTTCAAGGCTTGAATTTTATCAGTCTGCGACTAACCATGAAAGCACCAAACAAAATACGATCTAGCATACGCAAGGCCTACACTTCCGTCTTCTGATATCATTGACGAAGTGGCCCAAACCTAACTGAGGGCTCACGGGAGAGCAGATGGTCGCGAGATCATTAGAGGTCTCACTGGAAATTCATAATATGCTGTGTTTTTTTCCGTCAAAGCAACGGAAATCACAAAACCATCAAAATCATTCGTATAAAAACAACCCCATAACTCAAGGCCTATCCTTAGCGTGCCTCTGCCGTGCGATGTGACCTCCAGTAACGGCACAAAATAAGCCACCCAAAGCGATTTGGTATTTGCGCCTTTGTACCTGCGCATTTGTAGGACATTTAAAAGAACTGCAATCGCCTCACGCGCTATGGCCCGCCTGTTTGTAGTAGAAGGTGATACACTATCAATATTGCTAACATTTTCCTTTGACGAGCCGCAAATATCCAACGTCACCACAACACTGCCGCTGCTAGCGACTTTGTACTTTGTCTTGACCCCTAAGATGGAACATAAAATCTTAAA
This sequence comes from Megalonaias nervosa, assembly GCA_016617855.1. Taxonomy (NCBI): domain Eukaryota; kingdom Metazoa; phylum Mollusca; class Bivalvia; order Unionida; family Unionidae; genus Megalonaias; species Megalonaias nervosa. The sequence goes on from JAECUM010029781.1 coordinate 4,728, forward strand.
ATTTTCGCCCAAAAGTTGAAAACTGAGCATGAATTGGGGTGCTAATTTTAAAGGCTTGGCTGACTGATAACGGAAGTTTGTGAAAAACTGGATAATTAACGGGGTTACATCAGTAACATGGGTGGATCGTAATCCTGTTATTGTTCTTTTCACTCTAACAAATTGGAACGATACTGCTGGTTTGCAGACCAATGCCGACCTCTAGTTTCTTCTGCATGACAAGGTTGGGTGAACAGGTACAAGTATGCGCTGTCTGTGGTTGATGTCGCCAGTCGATAGAAGGTGAGTTCACAGCGAGCAGGTAATCGGTGATGAGGTTCAACCGTATTCTAGCATAGCGGCTGTGTGAGCCCAGCAGATGTTTTCAAATGGAACCGCCGAGAGCAAGACTACGGAGCCTAGATTTAAGTGGGTACGACGGCCGATGATTATAAAACAATTTTAATGCCACAATATGCGTTGGACAGCCGCCCATCCTTGTAAATTTCTTGACGGAAATGTAAATTTGTTTGCTTAGGGAACAAGTCTTTCAACTGATTGAGACCATTTTAACCTACTAGAAAATATAACTCCCAAATACGTGCAGTAAGTCGTGACTTTTATTTTTGGATCAAAACAAGAACACTACTCAATTGCCTTAAGTTTATCGAAGTCCCTAAGGACGATGATATTAGTCTTATCAATTCTAATCACAAGACCCCATTGTAGTAGAAAAATTCCAGAGCTTTTATTTGCCGTTGTAATTCCAAAGCGCTATTAGCAAAAATAAAGATGCACAAATACTGTGCTCAAAGTAATAAAATATTTTGTAATTCCTCATCAACCAAAATACCATTTCGATTTTTTTCATTCATAATTGCTAATAATATAAAGGCGACATGTATGAGCTTAACAAAACATCATAAACGTACTGCAACTTTGCTATCAAATTATTCACTCAAATCGCTTCTAGAGATATTTACAGCTGATTTGATACCTGGTTAGATATTGCTTAATACATAAACTCTCTTACAATGACCAATATTTTGTAATAAAACGTAACATATTTTTTCTCTATGAACCGAATAAAATGCCTTCTTGAAATTATCAGATAACAGTAAAACATTCTCCTCTAGATATTTCTAAGCTCACGATTGCATTACAAATAGAGTACCTGTGTCAAATACCTGCTTGTTGCATTACAAGTAGAGTACATGTGTCGCATACCTGGTTGTTACATTACAAATATAGTACCTGTGTCGAATACCTGCTTGTTGCATTACAAATATAGTACCTGTGTTGAATACCTGCTTGACCCTCATTTAACGTATAAAACTACGGAACCCATAAATTTAGTCTTTCATTTACTATTGTGGCAAAATGTTTAATGCAAGCATCTAATAAAGTTAACCATCTGTAATTATCTACTTCCAAAGTACTTCCTTCTGTAATTATCTACTTCCAAAAGACTTCCTTTCTTTTCAAGAGACATACTAATTTCTTTTCCTCGTCTGTAGAGAGTGGCACAATTATTAAATATTACATTGAAAAGAGGAGTTAAATACCGTAATGTAAAATCTGTAATACCGTAATGTAATAACTTTAATACTGTAATATAAAATCTGTAATACTGTATTTTAAAATCTCTATAACCGTAATGTAATATCTGTAATACCGTAATGTAAAATCTATAATACTGTAATGTAATCTGTAGTAACGTTATGTAATATCTTTGTTACTTTTAAAAGATAACCACAAATGTCCATCCTGTTTTCTTAAACTAAAAAATAATTAAACTATTGAAATTAAAGATCTCAATTGACATCATATTTAAAATTTCGCGTGTTTGAAAAGCCATAATTCTGCATAAAGAAAATATATTGATAAACTTGTTAAAGTTTCTTTTGCACCCCGATCTAGTTGTTCTTCATTGTTATATTATCTAACCTAGATTAAATGTCAGTTACTCACCGGGTGTAGGCCTCCAGATGTTGTCCTCATGCTTCTTTTTCCGCCTATGGGACAATTTCGGATATAGCATCCGTTCATAGCATGTATAAGAAAAATCAAAATTAAAACGACAAAAATATAATTGTTTCTCATGGTGGACTGAACTAGTGCAGGCGCTGGATGACAAAATGTCTTTCCCTGTGATGTGAGCTACCGGAAGGTAAACTACACAAAGATGTTATTAATGTGTCCATTCACAGAATTGTGCCCTTTGAGGAATTGACAAATTTTAGACGCCTTTGTCGGAAAATGTGTAATTTTCATTCTATATATTTCATTTCTTGTGGGAAATCACAAAATCAAATTGTTGTTGGAAATTTGCAACAGTTAAATTACAGAAATGTAATCTATATTAAATAAACCATGGAAATCAATTCGCAAAGCATAAATCGAGGATCCCAAATTTATGAGCTGTGCCTAATAGGTCCATGGATTAAGGTCGGCTATGCACTGAATGCTTCGCGACTGATTATAGCCCCGGGATGGGCCCTTATGCTTTGCCTAATATTAAATTACACGAGGTAAACTAAAATTACTTCCATTTAGCCTGTTCATTATGTCCACAGCTATGGCCAGCATTTGGTTGTTAGCTTTAGTGGAATTTACTCAATACCCTATTGAATGGAACGCTAAGTGGTCAGAGCGTTCGCCTCGGATGCGGGAGGTCGCGAGTTCGAACCCCGGCCGAGACATACCAAAGACTTATAAAAAGGGTACTAGCAGCTGTCTAGCTTGGCGCTCAGCATTAAGAGGTTAGTGTTAGGACTGTTCGACCTGGTGTCAGGATAATGTGAGAGGGTGGGACATGATGCTACATGTAAATCACTAGAAAACTGCCACACTGCAGACATGATAGCGGTATGACTGAAAAATTGTTGAAGCTACGTTAAAAATCCAAATCACACACACACACACACACACACACACACACACACACACACACACACACACACACTATTGTATGTAGTAGTAGTGAATATGGAAGATCTGGAACAGTCATACTTTTCAGCATACCCACTGCGTTTCCCCTATATGAAAACAATTAAACTGAGGAAAATAAAAAAATACAACAAGTTTAGTAAATTTCAAGAAATAATTCATTTCCCGAGAATACAAAGTGAACCTTTAAAAGGAACTGACAATGTTGTGAATTAAATCCCAAATAACCCTAACAGTTCTATTACAAGTACAAAATTATAGAGGACTCTGAATGACTTCCAGGTCCTGAATGTGCTGGTGTACCAATAGACATTAATATGCTGATGTACCAGTAGTTTTGAATTGAATGATGTTCCAACAGTTTTGATGTATCACAATTATATAATCCCGAATGTCTTCAAATGAATTCACAATAATCCAAAATAGTGTTTTAGTCAAAAACTTCAATCAGCACATTGTAATTCCAACGAATATTTAAAAAAAAAATGATTCTACTCAAATTTCATCTGAACAAAACAGTGAATGATTCCAGACTGATATTACAAGGACGAATAAAAAATCTTGTTGATCTCAAACTTTTATAAATCCCCACTTGACCTATGTCGCAATAACATTTTCTGAAAAAGACTAACTCATCCTAATGGAAAATTGCCCCAAACATTAAACGAGTTCGTTTCTAGAATTTTCAGAGGTTTTACACAGGGATGAGTTTTTAACTGAAACCAAAGTAAACAATCTATTTACAATTTCCAAAGAAGAAAAATGCAGGTACGCACCTTAAACTCTATCCTCAATCATATATCAAGGTTAATCCCACAAAATAAACTAAGCATTTATAACACAATAACAACTACAAAACTTAAAACTTTCCAGCCCAGTACGATAATTTTCTTTTGCACACAAATACACGCATCCCTATATGGAAATGCCTAAATATGCATAAATATTAACTAGCTTAGAAATATTGATCCCCAACCCCCCAACTCCACAAAAAAAAATAAAAAAAAAAAAAATAAAAAAAAAAATAAAAAATAAAATTAGCTGAGTGAATGCCAAGTAAAAATTTTAAGTTTTCTTTTGACAACACAAATAATGACACAAAATTCCGTTGTAATGGTTTCGGCGGTTTTTAGAACCATCATCAAATTAATTGATTTGTATAACATGGGAACATCAATGTGGATTTCTAGACAAGCTTATTCGTTGACATGATTGGATCGGATAAAACCCGGTCAAAGCTATTTGTAATAAAGCGAAGGCGGATCAGGAGGTAAGGGTGTGTCCAGAGCTCTGTCCCAGAGCTAGTGCATTCTCATTCCCTCGACCCTTTTATAAATGTGGGCGACAACCAGAAAGTTTCCAGGAGTAAGATTTCTTCACTATTTGAGATTGTTAGAAATATGCATTGGAAACTATTAAAATGTAGGAGCTTCCGAAGCTTTCTCCCCTTTGACCCCTGCATGGTGTTCCGTCACATAGACCCCTTGCCTATTTGTTTGTGCCCTTCCCCCATGATATTTCTGGACCCACCATTGTATAGAATATCATTCAAGAGGTCAAAATTGTTTATTTGTATTTAAGAAAATATGAAGAGTTAAAGATTACATTTAATGATGGTAATGTTCAGATAAGAAATGTCAAATTGATAAATACAGACCTCAGTATGGCTAATTTACAGTGTAAGTTGAAGATCTCGGAAGTTTTACAAGGTCATCTAACAATGATTCGACTAAAAAGTAGAGATAGATAATGGGTAAAAAAAAGTTTATGCTGAACGGCGCATGGTTACATAATATATGAGGTAGCTGCTTCAGAATCAATCATAGGTATGTCTAAATTGTACGTAAATATGAAAGCAACCGTACGTTTATAAGGATTGAATAAATGTCAAAGTACTGTGCACTCCACCCCTGAGATGTTTTCATTAATAGCACTAATCACTAATGGCAATGTGGAACGACTGAGAGCTGTACGGGAATTAACATTATGCTGTAGGTTTACATCGTGGGAACCATGAGGGCGATACGGGAATTTAACATTGAAGGTACATTGTTACATTGTTTGAAGTGGTTGACCTCAATAATACAGACATGTGTAGGACGTTATGAAGATTTAACATTAAGTTATCTACTATCCAATACCACGAGATTTACAATCCAGAGATACGTTTGGAGTACTATTCAACACCCACGTTTGACTCCTATCCCTTCTTTGATTGCTATCCAACATCCTCTGTTAGATTACTAACATCCACTTTTCAATTACAATCTAACATCCACTTGTTGAGTATTATCCAACACCAGCATTCTGAGTACTATCAAACGCTAACTTTTTCATTACTCTCCAACATCCTTTCATGCTACCAACACACTGTGTGTAGTTACAAAAAAAAACAAAAAACTATTTAACAAAAATGATTATGTTGAAAAGAAGGGGGTAGGGGGTGGTTGGGTCAATGTATAAGCACATAATCACACAATAGAAGGGATGTTTAAGGACACAATGTGCCCACATACATATTATCACACAAAAAGTGGTAGAGGTTTTTCATTCAAGTGTTTGTTGGCTGTGAACAAACATAAATATAGACACATATATGCACACACGTACACACATAAAACACATAGAGTGGAAATGATTTTAAGTGGTATTTATATTTTCTAGAGAGCTGGGTTACCCTGAAAAGTGCCATTAAACAAAAACGATTAACAAGTACCAAAGCACATACACATACCACGCCTCACAGACCTCAATCTACACACTACACACCCTATTGCAACTTGTACAAGGAACTTATGTCTTCTTCTTCTTCTTCTCTGGCATGTAGACCTTTTCCACCGTTCTTTGAGGTGTTCTTATTTTATCTCCATTACTTGTCTCTCCCGTTCTTTTGCCTCCTTGGCCAAAGTTCTGTTTATTTGTTTGGGCTGTCTGCTCCTTGACTACTGTGCGAACGAGTTCTTTTCCGAATCGCAAAGAACACCATTTCCCTCTCGATATGCCTTGAACTCGTAGGGTGTTGTCCCTTCCTTGGTTTCTCTAGGAAGCAATCTGTTCTCTAGAACACGGCTATAGCATCACACAGTTTACCAATCTAACAGTGCTGGCTACTCATTCGTCTTAGTTTTTGACGAGTCGCCGATGGGTAGCAAGACTCCCGAACGGACCACTTTTATGTTTTAAGCGAGGACGTGAATGAAAATATCCCTCCAAAGTGGAGATACGGACGTGAAGGAAGACATCCTCAAGCGTAGTAAAGAATATAAGTCAAGAGAAATCATCCTGATTTTAAAGAAATGACCCTCCTTGTTTTTTTAGACATACATATGTCACTAAGATATTAATGATATACGGTGGTAGTAGTGTTCATATAAACTATTTCATTGGGTAGAAGATGTCTGAAGTTTTAGCATTTTTATGGAAAATAAAGACATAGACAAATTTTCAAACGCAATTTGTCAATGATAGAGAAATATCTGTTTTCTAAGAGATGTGAATGATCTTGAAAAGCTTGCTGTTTTGGACCTTGGATAGGTAGCAACTATATCAAGAACGACCAGGTCTGTTGATGAGACATGCTACTACCCAGGTTCTTCTCTTTATGGCGGAGACAGTGACCTCATCCGTCTCCACCTCTTCTCCCTGTTGCTGATGTTTTGATTGAGTTTCATATTTGGTCTTGTTTTTTCATCTCCTCGCAGTATGTGTTCAACAAGTTCTTTGGCAAGCTTGAGGAAAATGGTGGATGTCTTTTCCATTTTCCTCTCGATGAGGAGGTGTCATGCGCTGTTCACGGGAACCGTATCGTCGATTAATTTAGCAATCTTATTCATAGTTGCTGACCAGTCAACGTCGATGTCACAAATGGTGACCGCAACGCTTTACATGTCAGAATCATCGACTTTAGGGAAGGCAATATTTTATTCTAAAATCAACAGTTTTGACTCAAAACTAAACGAAGATGGAGGATTATGAACAAAATCAATGAAAAGGGAGGATCAGGGCTAGTCCCTTCCTCTTCATTTATTAGTACCAAAACATTAAACATGAACGTATTTACAAAGTTGACAGCTTTGTGGACTCAAACTAGATTTCCAGTGAACATGTAGTACAGTGTCATTCTGTCATAAACGCACACATTGTTCCTAAACCTAAGAAAATAGATAGCCATAACGTACACTAACACCATCTTTCTATTTTGTCATGGTCTCTAAAGTAATCAACGTCCAAAAAAATCACTATACATTCAAAGGAACTCCATGCCTAAGCTGATGAAGAAAATACGCACACTAAGGTCCAAAAAGCTGTGTACGAATTGTGAATCAGAACGTAATGACGTTACCAGGTATTCATTATTTTCACAGGTAATGATAAGTCATAAATTCACACGTAATTTTTGAAAATATCTGGGAAGTAATCCGATGTAAGGAAAGTCTCGATACTCGGGATTACAAGAGAGCTTCTATGCCTTAAGTTTCCAAAGAAGTCAATTGCGGTATGGAATGGTCACTAAATTCGTTAGATAAAGCTTCCAAAGTCTTCGTTTTTATAATGAGGCTCTATGCATCTTCCAGAAAGTCTTCCAACTTTTGTCCTCGACTCAAACATTTGTCAAGTTGTTTCTTTAATAAATAATCTGTCTCTTTCACTTATCTTTATTCTTTGTCACATGTGGTCTGTGATTGTTTTTGTTCCTGATAGAACACATTTTCATTGCTTTTCTTCGTAGCTTCGTTCTTTAAATAGTCTATGATCACATCTCTCAAACGGCTGATTTCCAGATTATTGTCGAATTCTGCGTACAAGATGACGTTCACTGTGCTCTTCAGTGCTGTGCAAAAAGACGTTCCACAAGATGTTGCCCTGATGTTATAGATTGAAACTGTTCTTAGTGGCCCTGCTGCATTGCTAACAATGAAAATGAGCGAATGTTTTTGTAGAATTCATTGGAAAACATGATCATTGTATCAGAGTTCAATGGCAATAGGGAAGTTTTTTTTTTACATCCATTCATCATAGAAGATATTACATTCATTGTAATAGATATGTGCCTGTATTTCTGCTCAGAATTTGACTGATGTCGTTTCTCACATTATGCAAGACGTCCACACTTCCCACGTAGAATGTGGCTTCTTCTGTGTTCTTAATATAGTGGTTAGCATTAGCCATGAAATGGAACATTGTATTAACTGAATTCAGTCTTGGGCATACATCCACACCATTTAACAAATATTTGTCTTGTAAACACATGTCCACGTGAAAAAGATCCATCGTTTCTAAACTGTATCATTGTTTACTATGGGTGCCCGTTAGATCCAACATTATGAGGATCACGAGCTTCTGTTAATTCTGTGCCACTGAAGGCATCCAAAATGCTGATTTTACCAGCCACGGAACCATCCAGATGTGTGTTTATGACTTCTTTTAGAGATATTTCAGGTATGCGTGGCAGTGATAAGTGTCCTTACTGCTGCTGATTATCATACTATTCATGAACAAATCTTCGCTGAACAGCAAATGCATGATATGGATGACGGTAGCTGCTCCGGCATCGTTCTCTGGATTGCTGCTCACCGTTTAAAGACCTTTGACATTTAGGAACAAGTAACTGGTATTCTGATCAATGTAATCTATATTTTACTTTTAATTTCAAATTCAATATTTATTGATGTGATCAAAGACGACATAGGAATAAATTCTACCCATTGGTGATTCTTGCATAGTTATCATCGTTGGAGGCATGGCAAGTTGATTGAGGTCTCATTTTGAAAATTCGAAAAAATCTCGGCTAACGCTTTATGAGGTCTGAAGGTCTCCGACCACTCTTTGCGCATTGTCTTTGCTGTGGCGTAGAGGAGGAAATAATGTCTTCGCTATTAACATGACACGAATTTATAAGAGTATCGGATTTTAAAATATCCCCCAAATCAGTGTCAAGAGACTCCTGTCTACGCATGATACATTTGTTGCAATTCACTGGATAATCGTTTTCGAAATGTAGTTTCATGGTGATGTTTTCTTTCCTGAATAGAATAATTTGTCCAAGACCTCCTTGTATACTAATATTGACACTCAAAATTTGATTTACTTACAACAAGATAATGAGAATGTACAAAGCAAGAGAAAAGTAATGCATAGCGTTTTGCCTTTCAGACAAAATCCAATCTAAGGCGATTAGAAAAGGCATGGTATTTGCTCTGTGCACTTTAGTAAACTGTCTCCAGTGCTTTGCCAAATTGATCGTTGAAAATAGCTGAATTTCCATCTACCAGATAACCAGCATTAAAATAATACAATGTAGGTATTCTCATGGTACAGGTATTCAATTAAAAATTAGTTGGCAATGTTTTTAGACTGGTAAATGTGATCATCATTTTTGCACAAGTGTTCTATGACATCTGTGGTGAAAACGTTTTGATCCTTAACAATAATGATGACTGGAGAAGGATGAATGATTTGAAACAAAGGTACTTTCCGATGAGCATCGTAAGCCAATTGTATGATTTGAGGTTATCTGTCCCTGAAACAACGTAATTAGTTCTTGAGAAACACATCCAGAGAACTTTCACTTGGTAATGTTAAATCAAATTAGCTATTCATAGTCATATGGTTCTGGATTCTGAAGAGTCATTCTATATCAAAGGATGTTTTTCGAATGAGGGTTCCAGAAGAGGATTGCTGGTGTGACTGGAGGAGTTGAGACTAGCGTTGGCGGCGACACTAGCGTTGTTGTTGCTGTCGGTGTGGTTTATTTCAACGACGGATCGGGAAGAAGATAAGCTTTATAACTGTTCAGTAAAATAGTCCACAATTGTTTATCTCTTTGCTGCAAATTCAGATTTTAAATGGCTGCTCCGATAACAACATACCACAACGATTTGACAGATAAAGACGATTTGAATTTTGGGCATACATTCTCAAAACCACACCTACAGCGTTTCTTTCTGTAATTTTTGGAGAGATCTGTGAAGCAGATGCAGCTGTGTTTAATGGTACACTGTGGTCATTTTAACTTCTTTTCACGAAGAATGGAAACTGGGTGTACATCTTTCGAACGAACTTTTCCATTTTGAAGTGGGCGTTTTCCCCACTTTACTTTTTCTTCGATCGAAAATGCTTTTTATATCGTACACTTCGTCTTCTTTCTTGGTTAGTTACAGAAACTCAGGCAAGTACAAAGTTCTCTTGAACACTTCTTTGTCTTCCAATTTATAGAAAGGAGGATCACGTCCACGTACTTGTCCTGTGACAAAAAACATTTTGGTTCTCCAGTTAGGTAAATAACCTTTGCCCAAAGTACCTTGTGTTCATCCAATGCGAATCCAATCCTCGGTGTAATCAAGTCATCCACCAAACACCATCACTCAGCTTTTGGGTGTCTGGTCTTCTAGATTACAATCGATGCTAGAATAGACTTGTTAAAATGTCGATTTATTTAAGAGTATGTTGATGTGTAAAATATTTCCACATACGTTTACTCAAAGTTCTTTTAGCTCTTTCCATGACATTTTCAAGATTTGCAGTGTTGAAGAAATGGTTGTCTTTTATTTTCAATTCTTTTTGAAAAACCTGGCTCAGACATTCAACTTTTTTCCCGTTTGCCATCGCAGAGGGTGTCGAATTTGTTTCAAGACACGTTTCAAAACTTGCTCAAGCTGGGAACTTTATTTTAGAAGTCAACTGAATTATCCAATCTGATTGTAAAACCACGTCAACGACGCAAAACTTAAGAATAAATGATGTCATTACCAAAAGGGTCGGGTGGTACAAAGTCTGCAGCTGTAACAAGATAACCGGGTTGGGTTTGGATTTATAACAGAACACTTTTGATGGTGACAAAAATACAATGTTTATTTGATGAATGACTCAAATGAAAAACAGAATTATGATTAATACGTGCGTGTATAAGATACAATTAGTGGGCAAATTAACACAATTCACACGAACCTAACAATGTAACATGAATGAGAATACAAGTAAATGACTTTATCTAGTACAAGGACAAAGGTTAAAAATTCACAGTAATTTCACACGACGAAAAAAATGATGTGTTGTACTCAAATAGTAAAAATGATGTACTTTACTCATATAATGAAAATGACGTATTCACTCAAATAGTGAAAACTGATTACTTTACTCAAATTGTAAAATGATGTAAAAATGGGACAGATATCATACAATATATATATATATATATATATATATATATATATATATATATATATATATATATATATATATATATATATATATATATATATATATATATATATACAGTCCTAAAACACTGGGTAGAACAATCTCCAAAACTACCCCACGGCTAAAAGACTATATGGATGGAGTGACACAAAAAACTCCATCAATAAAATACTGGGCTACCAGTCACACTGGCCAATCAAGCAGTCAGCTTTACAGGCAATCACCGACCACCATTCAATCACTTGGTCAATCAGGCATTCAGCGCCCACCAATCGGTCAGCAACGTCCGATCACCTGCTACTCATCCAGCAAAACACTGGTCAATCAGCTCTACGGCTGCAATGGTCAGCTCTACAGCTGCTACCCCGTCAACTCTGATCACTATGGTCAGCTCTACAGCTGCTATGGTCAGCTTTATGGTTGACTCTACAGCTGCTACCTCGTCAGCTCTGATCAGCTGAAAATAAATCTAACACCATGTACTAAGAATGACATGGGCATATACGATAACACGTAATGACATTATACATTATCGGCACAACATTACAAAGCAATAAACAGGTTCGGAAGTGAACCTACCTGTGTCCGATAAGAATCCTATGGTACTAAACGTTTCTTAATAAAATGCAACTTTATTGCTAATATAGATCTCCTGTTAAGTCACATACAAGAATATAAATATTTGCATTATACTTCGCAAGCCGGAGCGACATAGAATATATACAAAAATAAACGTGGTAGTACAATAGCTATAACCTATAATATACATAAGAAATTAATAAATAACTCATATATCTCTACAGCTGGAGATATGCAAGTCCTTAAGTAGACTGCTCACTGACAAGACGTTTCCGTAGTGTAATGTTTTCGTCCTACGGTGAGGTGTTTATACACAGACGATGTAGCCCTATATCATCTGTGCGCTTGATGAATATCGGGTTTTCCCATCGAAAGCACTTCGCACGTGCGGCATAGGATGAACCGAACTGTTTCAAAATATTGTACAATATACATAGATCATCCTCGGGCATAGTTGTACACCAAAACGAAACCCGAGTACATGTATTTAATAAATAACAAAGTGATTTATACAATTCCGTGACAGCAACGACTTCGTAAATCACCAAGATCAAATCACTGCGTATGATGTACACTTGCTTAATAAGGATTCCTTTACCGTTGATGAGCTGAAAGTATCGACTTGGATCATATAGCTATGCCAGCAGCTTTTACACATGTTCCAAAGTGATGCATTTTTTGGATCTCTGTTGTCTGGAGTCTAACAACAAGAGGGATAGCCTCTTCAATGTATAAATTTATTGACGTAGCCTGAAAAATCTATAGACTCGAGTCGTCGTCCTTTTGGTATTCTTCTTTGGTAGGAAAGTTTCTAATTTCCTATGCTTTTCACAAGTGATATCCTTTGGCTGAATATCGGTGGCTAACAGAGAGATAGGATTAAAGTGGTTCGATGGCTAGTTTGTTCTAGTTAGACTAGTTCACAAGTATTGGAAATAGTAGCAGCTTCCTTCAGAGGATCAATATCTCCGTGATCCAGAAATAACTGACAAAATTTTTGCACAATTCGGTTGTAAACTGTTCACATTGGATCGACAATATTTCAACATTTCAGCAAATGAGTCTCAAGACTGAGTTTGGTAGAAAGCGAGACGGCTTCTCGTTGTTTCGTTCGCATTTCCATATCCGATAAATCCTGTGATATTTAGAACAGCATCGAAATGCTGTTGGTGGTGATTAACGTGAATGTATTTTCTGTCTGAGAAATCCAGTTTATCTAACACGAGAGCCCCATGGTCGACAGGAGGGTATACTTTGAAGGTATAACATAGTGCTAACACGTCATAAAGTTTTGCATTTCGGGACCTCTACTGTCTCCTTGAAAATACATACCTGAAGGAGTTCTGCTTTTCGTTGATGGGGTCTGTCCGCTTGTTTAAACCTACCTCATGATCGTTTCGAAACTGATGAATTGTTCTTCTCGGCGTTAGCTCGAGCCACCACGATATGTCTGTCTTAATACACCGAATCTTGTTGGTTGTCAGTCTGAACGTTACTGTGTTTGGTGCTGCAAAACTCATCCAGCGATACAACATTCTGCATTGTCGTCGGCCTCTTGGAGGTGAAGCGTGCCTCCTACGAAGAGCAGCATTGCCATCAGTGATGTTAAATTCGTCGTTCGTGGTTAGACGTGTTGAAATTTGTCCAATAGTTTGGAAGAAATTAATTTCTTCAGGTGTGCTGTCTCAGTTCACGCGGCGGATTTCAAACTGTTTTGAGTAATGTATAGTATGAAACGATTATGATCTTTAACTTCTCATCGTCGTTTCAGTGTTTCCAATAATGATTCCCAAAATCGAATTGAAACCATTTACTCTATCTGGTGGAACTTGAGACTTGGACTCTTGAAAGTTCAAGGCGTATGTGTAGGTCGTTGTTCTAAATTTTCTGGCTGTCACTTTTTGGGTAGGTCGAATGTAAAAATAATTTTCAGGCGCTGAGATTTCTTGGCTGAGATTGACTCTCTCGGTCTTGTGGTAGGGGTATTTGCTCCTAGTATGAACGTGTGCTAATATTTCTTGAAGAGTGCTGGGTGTCAGAGAATATCGTTGCCGCTAAGTTTCTTCTGGTTTTTCGTGGAAAGGTTTGATCTTTTCACGGTGATTGAAAATATATTTGGCTAGGGGATGAACTCTGTCCCTATCTATAGAGATACCTCTCACTCTAAGGGAATACACCCACTATGTTTTCAATATATGAAGATTTAAGAATCACAACAGATCTCACGCCTCGCCAAGACCACTCAATGCTCCTTTCGATATAAAAGTCAAGGTACCTACTATGTCTGTCAAGGGAAAGGACACTGGGATCCAGAATGCCCACAGCCACAAAGAAAAGGAACCACAAAGATAGGAGAAAGGAGATACAAAAGCAAACACACCTGTTAGCAATGTCAAGAAAAAAGACATTGATCTTCGGAGTGTCCCAAGGAAAAAGAGAACAAGGAGAATGAGTGTTTCTCACATGCAGCAGAACAAAAGAAGAACCCATTCCAGCAAAGAAATTCAGAAAGACCAAACAAACAGAAAAAGATGAAGTGGAAGAACCCAGACCAGCAATAAATGAAACAAATAAATCAAAATGGAAATTGACTTTAGTAATGTTTTTTTTTAAATTTCATTGCATGTATTTTTTAAGAAATAGAAGATTCTGTATCTTTCTAACAGGTTTTTTTTTTTCCTCTTTATTTTCTACATTGACAGTCGCAAGAATTTAAAATGTAAACGTCCATTATTCCTTCCGTGTGTTTCACTGATGAAACAGTCATAAGAACATTGTAACAAGATGTAATTCTTCTAAATCTGCGTCACAGTTAAAACAACTGCTGCTTTCTGTCATATAACTACCTTTATGTTGGAAACGTTTGTTAGGTTTGTCATTAGATTTACTGCATAAATTCGATTCCTCGGTAATTTTAATAGATAAATTGTAAGTCCCAGCACTTAAACTTGCTCCTTAAAAATAATTCCGTAGACTAAAAAATTTCAGTACAAAATTTCAGCGGCAAAACTCTCTCTCTCTCTCTCTCTCTCTCTCTCTCTCTCTCTCTCTCTCTCTCTCTCTCTCTCTCTCTCTCTCTCTCTCTCTCTCTCTCTCTCATATTTGATGTCGCTTTGCACACCACCTTAATCCCCGAGCTCATTGTCACACAAGCTGTCCAAAATTATGTTGTCCACCTCAACTAATGCTAATTTCTCGGCTCGATACCATGAAATGCATAGAAACTTCTCGTCGATACTTACGGTAATCTTCCATTATCCTTGGCGGCACAAGCGGCCATCTTTATCCAGTTTGACCCCATTTCTTAAAAATACAAACGTGATATTTTTTTAATAATTTAAAATGTGTAGCAATAAATCATCCCGATGTTTTATATGTAAACTATCACTGAATATTTCGGATCGAAAAAGTAGTTCCCCGCTGGATGTGCGATACGGCAATTTTAGGTGTGCAGTAGAGAAGTGAACATCTTATAACGCACACAAGATCAGTCATGTAAGGTTAAACTGGTATGTAATAATACAAATAAATCAATCAAGAACCAAACTTTGTGGAATTGTGTTGTTGAAGTAAGATCTTAGTTGCTATATTTAATATGAATGATTATATAGTCTCATCCAAAATTATCATATTCTTCAAAGTAGCACACTTCATTCTTAACCCAAATGATAGGTTACTAAAGCATAAAATATACACGTAAAGTAGAAATAACAGACTTTTTTTTAAGAAAGTGACCAGTTGTAGAGTCACAATCTGAGGTGGTTTTTTTTCTTTTATAAGTGGGTATTATATGACTGATGTTTCTTGTCTTGATGTGACGTTGCACGACAGGATACATTATATATGATTCTTTATGCTAAGATCAGGTGAAAACAAATACATTTGCATCTCTGTATATTATTATACTAAATAGTATTTCTCATACATATATTGATGTCGTTTGATTTAAAACAATAGCAATACATGAATAAGTTATTACTAGATAATACGATATTTATTGATCTTTTGGTGACAAAGGACATTGTAGACGCGTTCGCTCTTTTCTTCTACATTTTATACAAAATACTTTGTTAGTTTGGTTTGTTCCTTTATTCAAAACTATTTTCTTTCTTCAGTTTTTGTTTCTTTTTCCTATTGTTGACATGGATCTTTGACAGATATTTGTTATTCAGTTGTTATTTGGTAATGGATTATTGCTCCTCTTCATTTTATTTTGTCTTTTTATTAGATTGCAGTGATAATTTTCATTCACGCTCAACGCTCAGAAAACTCATGTTTATTAAATCTGTATTATCATCAAATTTACTCGACTATCCGTCTTCCAAAATACATGTCATTTAAATCTATACTGAATAATTATTATATGTATACTCGAATTCGTGGACGATTAAGTATCATCGAGTATGCCTTTTGTGATCACAATGTAATTTATTTTCAGTGTAACGTTGAGATCTTACGATAAAAAAACTGTTAGAAATACACTCAGAAAAATCATACATTACCTAACAGAAGCTGTGGTTATCAGACTGACACTTATATTCATAGGGTTAGTTTTTTGACAAGTTCGGTACCGTTTGGTGTTTTAAGACACAAATACTAAGATAAATATGTTACTTAGTGTTAATTGGCGTAAAGTGAACTGCTCAAGGAAATAGAACAGTATCGTATCCAGTCTAATTTGATAGTATGATTTTAACCAACACCCATTCGTTCGTTAGTCCGGCACACTTATATTGAGCTACCAATGATCCTTTTCTCACAAGTACACGAAGTACCTCGCCATGGCAAGGGTGTATTTGACAATGCTTATCGTTGATAAACCTGTCTCAAAGCCAATCAGTGTTACTAAGTCAATAAAGCTTATTCAAAATCTCTTGTGCCAACTTTAGAAAAACAACTTTAATGTGAATAGATGAGGAAAACGTTAATTTACAGTATGTTCTTCAGCGTGTGTGTATATATAAATGAATATTATGATTGACAATATCGATATGGACGAATCCGAACATAGAAACTGAATGTTTAAATTATTTTGTAATAAAAATGAATAACACGTAGAGACAATCTATTATTAGGTACATATCATATTCATTCATGTTGATTTTTAAAAAATCCTTTTTTTAGGAGCTAAAGTTGTACTTCACTGTTTGTTGGGCGCTATTTTGGATATCAGGTAACATGGGTATACGAAGTAAACAAGTAGAATATGGATTGGCGGAGTAACTGTCTGCGTATTAATGATTTAATTAAAGTGAAGTCATTGTCGATTTAGGTTGTACGTACGATGCTATTACATACAACGGTTAATTTATCCCAGCTTGCTTGGAAACCGATAGCCGTTACTTGGCTATATGCAAATTCGATAGCCTTTTGGAATATATTCATCAACGATAAAAGATTAGCAGTCCAAATGAATATATAAATGCATTTTTGACAGTTTCCTTTGTTCAGTCTTTTATTAGATATACAATTGATGATGGGCATTGATCAGTTTTAGTCCACTGAAGTATAAACCCTTAAAGCGGTGTGAAAACTTTGAATGATTACAGATAACACAGTTTGCACTGCGTTTTCCGTTTATACTTCCCCCTCAGCTTACAAAAAAACCCAAGGTGAATCCTATATGTCTCACTCTCTTTCACATTCGAGTTTTATATATTCCATTAGAGAAAATTATTACAGTTGACGCATATCAAACAAAACCTAATCTTGTACAGGGCATTTCACGCAAGATAAGTGTCATTTCGTCTTCGGCCTTGAAAAATGTAATTCCGCTTCTGTATTTCAAAGGAATGGTATTTAAACAAGATATCATACTCGGATACATTTCCATGACATAACTGAAAACAGAATTTGTGGTACTATTCTATTTAATTGTATGCAGATCAATCTACCACTAAGCTAGTCATTCTGCAGAAATCAGATAGTTCCTCGCGAGATCCTTTTAGCGAGGTCGATTGGGACATCAGTCGAGTTAATTTTCTCGGAATTAGTATTTAGGCTGATGGCATTAGATTACATGCGAATACTATTTGTCAACAACGGGTCAAATGTATTGATTAATGTAGAGCTAATATGATATTGAGAAGTAATGCCTCGTATTAAATGGTATTATTTTGTCAGTAATGACAATCCCATGATAAATGGAAAGTTTCATTTTAGTCCGCTTCCCATACACCTGCTCACTCTGAGTGTAATAACGAAGTCCGCTGAGATTTTTGTACAGTGACAAGGATGTAACTAGTTTTTGTAGTTTTGTTGTTCCTGGTTCTCGTTTGTTGCTCTAATTCTTGCGAAAATCAGATGCTTCAACTCGAACTTAAACGTTTCTTATTTTATGATTTTGTTGCATTTCATGGTACAAAAGTTAACTGCAGTATATGGTGTGATTTATACTATATTGATAAACAGATCATGTACTGGTAGAGCGAGAAAGAGAGAGGGCGAGAAGGAGAAAAAATGATACATATATAATACAGAATAATAAAGAAGTTAGTGACTCATATTTCGTTCCATCTAAAATCGACAAGATCTATTTAAGCCGATTTGGGTAACGGCGAAAAGACACCCATGGTTTCCAAAACCTTTCGGGCTATACATGGCCTTTGTCAGGGGGAAGAGGGAACACATAGACAAAGCAGCCCCTTAGCAAGGAATCTAGGAAAAAAGGATAAAATATATGCATGAATGGACAAAAGAGAACTTCTCTGCTAAATAAAAGATTGAAAGAAAAAGGACATAAAATTTAAAATAAACTTTAAATTGAACCTGCTCTATATATGTAAAAATGTGGATAAAAGCTACATGAGACCCACACTAGTAATTTAAAATTAAGAGAGTAACGTAAAAAATATGTACTGAATAGTCAGGGATACGAAACATAATTCTGTGCACGTTGCACCGTCCAGGCTAAATTATCTTCTTTTTAAACAAAATTCAGGTTGGTGTAATATAACGTACATCTGTATGCAGCCATTGCAATCGCATTCAATATGCTATTTTGATTTTCAGATAAGATGTAATATCAGTATTTATGGAGGATCTATTTGTAGATATTGGGCGTCAGGGAATTATAACTGTTTTGGTTTTATATGAACATATAGAGCTTCTTTAGTGAATCCTGGCTTTAGGAACGGATCTTTCAAAATGTTTTATTAGCATAGTCTCGATATCTACCTATCCATGGGCGCCCGCAGC
>JAECUM010029782.1:0-39375 GCA_016617855.1 Megalonaias nervosa
TCCCTATATAGGTTCGCTAGCATCTGTGCGCAGTGAATCGATGCGACATTGTTTCTTGAAACATGACGGAAACTAAGAAGACAATGAATTTGGGTGCACCGACCGTGGAGACGAAAAACGATCGCATACCAGCGGCTACCAAAGTTAACAAAGGGCTACTTCCAGAAGAGGTCGATTTTAATTGGGATTT
This sequence comes from Megalonaias nervosa, assembly GCA_016617855.1. Lineage (NCBI taxonomy): Eukaryota > Metazoa > Mollusca > Bivalvia > Unionida > Unionidae > Megalonaias > Megalonaias nervosa. Next base: position 191 of record JAECUM010029782.1, read on the forward strand.
AGCAGATTTTCTCTCTTCGCAAGAATTTGTTCCGGTACCAGGACCTTCACCGCTTTCTCCTTCTTTACCACACGTCGAGGATTTTACACAGACAGAAAGAGGAATTGGAGAAATTTTTACAACAGCAGAAAGAAGCAAAACAAGCTTTTCTCCTTCAACAGCAACAGCGAGAAGAAGAAGAGGCAAGAAGGAAACGACAGGAGGAAGAAGATGCAAAGAAGAAACAAGGTCTAGGAGAGAAGGAGAACAGTGAAACTTAAACGGTAACGGTACTCTTAGACATTTTGGCAGAGCTAAGAAGCCTGAAACAAATGTATCAGACTTCTCTATTACGACCCAAGAGAAAAAGAACTTCCCGAGTGAAACAGTCCAACCCGGTTACTACGCCTGAGATACCAACCCTAGTGATTTCTACCAAATCATCAACAGGAGCAAGTCCAGAAGAAGGCCTTGGCCATGGCAAAGGCTTAAGGCAGTAAACCTGATTGCTTCTCGTTGCTGAGTTTGTTTTTGTTTTGATGAAAACAAACACCCAACGGCCCTTTTCAGGGCCACCCACTTCTTTCGAAAAGAGTTAGTATTCATTTTTCCAAAATCAATTAAAACTCAAAATCCCATTGTTAACCCCACCATGTACGTGTGTGAGTGTGAGTGTAGGCCCTTATTCTAAAAGATCAAAACTAGGAGACACTTAGGTTTTTCAGGCTGGTCTATTCTGGTACAAATTTTACAATCTAATGTCACAACACAACACAAACTTTTTTAAAAAGTCCAGACTTCTTCTGTGTCTTTTTCCTTTCTCTCTCTCTGTTTTTTTTTTTGAATTTCTTCACTTCCACGGGTTTTTCCTCCTTTTCTTCCTCACTTTTTTCACGCCTTCATTTCTTCTCTGTCTTCTCTGTCTGGACGTGTCAGCGTTCTTCCTTTGCCGAGGGCACCTCTTCTTCTTCCTCCTCCTGCTCCTGTTGTTTCTTAGGGCAGTCTGAAGAGCAATGTTCTTTCTCTTGACAATGATAACAGGTATCTTGACTTTTGTCTCTTTTGACATTCTGTACCTCAATGCACCTTCTTCTCACAGACGTTGCACGTATCTTGACTTTTATCTCGAAAGGAGAGGTAGTAATCATTCGGCTTGTCTGAAGAAAACTATCTGATGACACCTCGCAAAGCTTTGATCAGAAGTTCGATCTATGTGGGTTCTTCCATCGTGCTGATTGGCTTGAGAGTCAAATGAATACTGAAAGGGAAATTACAAGCCCTTTATATATTTACACTGAGCCCGACATGGATATAAAGGTGTCCATGGCGTTTCAAATGTAGCCATTTGACTTTTTGCAGTCAAGATGAAACGATCGCTTCATTTCGTAAAGAAAGGAGAAGAAAGTAAGAGGCAGAAACGTGATTTATCGCCTCGCACAGTAGCTGAAGTCTTGGCTCAAATTCATGCCAGAGATTTTGAAGATGACATGAGTGAACCAGAATCCAGACCCAGAGAGTCTACACCCAACCAAAGTTCACCACCACCAGTTAACCCTGAAAATTACTACCACATCCGAGAGACGTACAAACGTTCCTCTAGAAAATTTAGAACCACGGCCTACACATACACGGAGAAGTTTAAAGATTTCAAGTCAGACGTACCGCTGGAGATGGCAGATGGGTACATCACCGACGTGTGGGATTCTTTGTTAACCACACTGAAATAGCAATATGAAGCCAAACAAGATGATCGCTTGAGACTTTTTACTCTCCGCTGGCTACATTACTTGTGCGACAAGGAAGACAAATGGATCAAACACGCTCGCAACGGAGGAGGCGAAAAAGCCATTGGAAGATATTCAGTGGATGGCTGGGACTTAGAAAACCCCAAGATCGTGTAAGAGCTTAACGGCTGCTTATTTCACGGATGTCCCATCTGTTACCATCAACGTAACACTACAAATCAGTTTTTACAACGGACCATGGAAGACTTGTACCAGGCCACTTGTCAGAGGCGATTGAAGTTAGAAGAGCAAGGATACCAAGTGGTAGAAATGTGGAAACACGAGTATGATCACTGTTTCAAAACTGATCTCGAGTTTAAGCGCATCGTGGAAAGTTACAAGCTGGTGGACCATCTGAACCCACGGGACAGTTTGTACGGAGGACGGACGAATGCTACCTGTTTGCTGTACCAAGCCGACGAGGAGAAAGGAGAAGACATCAAATACTTGGACCTGTGTTCATTGTATCCGTACATGTGCAAATATTGTCACTTTTCCGCAGGGCACCCGCAATTGCTGACGGAACACAAGCGACGTGGACAACATTCGACAATACGAAGGATTGATCAAGTGCGAAGACTTGCCTCCCACGAACTTGTATCATCCCGTTTTACCTCACCATTGCCAAGGAAAACTGATGTTTCCATTATGTCCTACTTGTGCCCAAACGTGCAACCAAGGCCAACCTTGTCAGTACAGCCAGGAAGAACGTGCCTTGACGGGAACGTTGGTCAGCGTGAAATTGTTTAAAGCTCTGGACCTGGGATACCAACTGTTAGAAGTGTACGAAATTTACCACTTTCCCAAGACAGAAAAATACAAGGGCGACGAGACTCAAAAAGGCATTTTCGCAGACTACGTGAATGCCTTTTTAAAACTGAAACAAGAAGCTAGTGGCTATCCTTCCTGGTGCCACAATCCCGGTTGCCAGAAGATATTCAAAGAGAAATACTGGGAGCAGGAAGGCATCACTTTATACCACGTGGAGAAAAACGAAGGAAAGCGATCGTTTGCCAAAGTTTTGTTAAATTGTTTGTGGGGCAAAATGGAACAACAACCGTGTTTACTGAATACGGAGCATTTGACAGAACCTTCCCACTACTTCCAGATGATTCACGACAAAACCAAATACATGAAATACGTGGACGTCGTTCGTGAGGACTTGATCTTAGTCAATTACAAAGAAGAACTGGACTTTGTAGAAGCTGACGAATTTGGAAATGTCATGATTGCGTCTTATGTGACAGCCCATGCTCGATTAAAACTGTACGAAGCTTTAGAACTGTTAGGAGATCGTGTGTTGTACTCTGACACGGACAGTTGCATCTACATTGATCGACTAGGTCACCAGCACTCTGACATCGAAGGAGACCGTTTAGGAGCCTTGACGGATGTGCATCCCGACGACAAGATTCTAAGTTTTGCAAGTGGCGGTCCCAAAAATTACGGCTACCAATACCAAGACACACAAGGAGAAGTGCACACTGAGTGTGAAGTGAAAGGATTGACTCTCAATTATCGCACCGGTCTAGTGGTGAACTTTGGCGTATTGAAAGAAGCCTTGCAATCTGGACAGGATGGAAATTTTAAAGTGACCGCCCACGAACCTCACAAGATTGTACGTTTACCCACACACCAAAAATCGCCAGCCGGCCCTTGGAAAAAGTCTATCAAATCGTGTGCCAGAAGGGAGTTCTGCTTCCCAACCACCTCACTTTACCTTTCGGTCACATCGATATTGGTCAGCATATAAAAAGGGACAACGTCAAAGACCGATAGTTCATTGTCACTACCAACACTAAGCGAGAAAGATGGATCCTTTCAAATAGGAAGTATTAAGCGTAAGACTCAAGTACAACAACAAACTCGAGTACGATGCTGTGCCTTGCGATGGCAGGGATACAGTACGCTATGGCCTCAGCGATTCAGTACCACATCATGGAAATTTTGCCACGACTACCACTATACCTGTTATAGAAAGTGATGCTATGCGTGTCAAACCTGACGGATGCGAAAGCGATACCACTCGTTATCGTATACCTTTTTACTTTACTGGTTTTCATGGTGGATTTCATCATTATGAAGCCATGTGGCTATCACCCTACGGATGTCATCCAAAACTGAGCACTCTACTGCGGATTTCACCGTACCCTCATCGAAATGAACCTGTGAAAGACGAATATTCGTTCCCTGTGAGACTTCCTGAATACTCCGACTTTGAAAGTCGATTCAAAACTTTGCGAGGAAAATGGCCTAAATATCTGGGAGGACCTACACACGAACAATTGGCCAGAGCCGGATGTATCTACTTGGGCGAAGGGGATAAAGTTTAAATGCTTCAGTTGCGGTGTGTCACTTTACGAGTGGGAGAAGAAAGATTCCGCTTACCTGGAACATGCTCGATGGTCTCCGGATTGACACTACCTACCGTTAGTGGGACCTCGTTATTGAAGTGGCATGCCATGTTGTTTTAGAAACCAGCTTGGCTAGGAGTCCAACGTTGGACAACACCCAGACAAGTATTTAAACCCCATTTGAAAAATAATATTCGAAGATTACCAAACGAATTGCAAGAGAAGATCTACAAAGACATTTGACAGGGACTTGTCAGAACAAAATCTCAATGGGTGACTGAGGAACTTTTATGTCGAGAAATTCACAAGAGGAAATTGACAAAGGTCAATAAACAAGTCAGATTTCTCTGGATCAAGTGTGCGTTCTTCCGAATATTTCGCTTTAGACCATTCACATTAGAAGATTTTAATGACATTCTTGACCGTCTCCTGGAATAGCAGTGGCCAAAAACTATTCAATACATCCGTTACTTTCGCTCTTGGAGAAGTGTTTGACTGACACGGTCATGGATACTTTACAAGAGAACATTCGTGGCTTGCCTGTGGAGGTGAGAGAACGCATTTACTAAGAGGTTGTGAAAATACAATTGAAACGCAAAGAACAATTGCATCCGTTACGTCACCGATGTTTGAATTACTGGTGCCTGAATGGTATAAGAGAACTGATCCATTTCAAAGCGTTCCATTGGTCAGACATTGATGAATCGCATAAAATTCATAAAGTTTTGGATGCCACTCATTCAACTTTCAAGGTGATTCTAATACACCGAATTCCAACGGACGAGTTAGAGGATTACAACAAATCTTTACAAGAACTATTCTTTTTAGTTCAAGAGGAAATTTCTGTGCAACGTGGGGTGTGTGAGTTAGTGACAAAACATTTTTGGTGCAGTACTGAAATAAAACCGATTCTGTTCAAAAAGTACACTTATTGCCTTACACCAAAGAAGGTATAAAAACGGACTACCATGCCATGACCTTTATCAATCGTGATACAACAAATTTCGTGGAAGGAAATCAATGACAATATTCAAATGGTGGAGGATTACCATCGCATTTTAAGAGAACTGTGTCCATTTGCTTTCTGGGATTTCGTTTACCGGCCAATTCCTTGTGGACTCATTACGAACAGTACATACCAACCAAAATATGATGGTGGTCCCTTTAAATGTACACGAAAAATTCATTTTGCTCAAAGCTTTGCGCTTTCATCTCGATACTTCTCGACCTCTACAGTAAAACAAGATTCCTCAAATTTTAGGTACTAAAGATGTGTACGATGTTGCTTGTGTAGCTTGTGACTTACACCCTCACTGGAAAGATGTACGGGACTGGAAAAGTTGGGATTTCGAGGCTTGGACAAAAGAATCTCACACTATGCCAAGATTTATCATCCTAACTTTAAACGTTCAGTGAAAAATAAAATAGCTTTTAAACCTGTGTTAGTGACAGTACCAGAAGAAGAACCACCCCTTCAGGACAGGACAGGACCGTCATTGACATCCCCAAAAGACCATTCCAGGAGGACCCCTGTGTGACTGTGCCAAGGAGTATAGAGACTCTAAGAACATTACACACTCTCCCTACGATACCTCATCTTGGTCGCCAAAAATGTTGTACAAAGACTTGTTTATATTCCACTACGATCGTTTCGATGTGTCTTTTATTCATGTACCAAGCGATTTGGCTTTATGTATTTCTGTCTTTCGTGTTGTTCACAATTAAAGATGGCAATAAACGTGTCCTAAAAATGTTTTATAAAAACTCTTGTTTTGTCTGTCTTCGTGTCAAACGTGACATTCCTTACAGTACCATGGCTACTTCTACTGTCTCTACTCCCCCTTCCTCCACTTTCAAAGTCATCGACGAACATTTAGATCGAGCCATTTGGGAGGCCTTATATCTTCGCCATCCCTTTATTATGCTCATTGCCGGACCTAGCGGTTCAGGCAAAACCGAATTTGTCAAACGTTTGATCGAACATAAATATCATTTGATCGATCGTCCACTTCAACGAATCCGGTGGTGTTACAAAGAGTGGCAATCGGGGTATAGCCTTCTGCGAGAAAGTCAAAGCGATTCCATCGTCTTTGTGGACGGCATTCCTGCCGAAAACAACAGGATCATGTCTGACCCTAGTCAAACCCGTCTGGTCATCTTCGACGACATGTTAGGAGAAGACGAAGAAGAAATTAAACTGGTTTACTCGCAAAGGGCATCATCGTAATGACAGTGCCATTTCATCACCCAAAATTTGTTTCAACAAAGTAAAGCCCATCGAATCATCATTCTCAATGCTCATTGCGTGGTCTTGTTTAAAAGCCCTAGAGATAAATCGCAAGTGCAAGTGTTAGCCAAACAGTTAGGAACGCCTTGGCTGCCTCATGCGTACGACGATGCCACTCAAACCCCACACGCTTATTTACTCGTAGATTTAAAACCCACTACCTTCGATTATTTGCCATTTCGTACCCATCTGTTTCACTACTGGTGCCAAGACGGAGGGCCTGTCGTGTATACATCCCCGTCATCGACCTAACAACAACAACAACCAAAAATGTCTATAAAAACCTCTGTCACTCTTTGGGTCTGTCTCACAGAGCGTCAACATGACGTCCCTTCAGTCTCATCTTCCCGTCAAATTGATTAGAGCTTTGTACGGCATCAGTCGCGAAAAAAATCCACAAATACGTGCTCGTGTCTTAGAAGCTAGTCTCAAAGACGTCTTAAGATGGTTTACGGTGACAGCACGTCAATTACTCCAAGGCATCATTCACATTCCACATCAAACCAATCGGTTTTTTTTGGACAAAATCAAAGTAGCCTTGACACAACTGGCCGATCATCGCATCGACATTCAAACCATGAAGCAAATCATTTTGAAACCTGGAGGTAGCGGTTCTGTAGGAGGTGTGATCATTCGTTCCCTCTTACAATGGGATCCCGATGCTCCCAAAGTCCTACGAAAGAAAAAAAGCCACTGCCCGACGTACATAGAGGAGAACGAAAAATAGTAATGGCGTCAAGACCAGGTCACAGCATTAAGGAGAAGAAAAAGAAAAGTCCATAGAAAACAGCTTCCACCCGCAAGAGAGGAACCGCCGCCGGTAGTCTCAGGTTGTTCCACTTCTTCGTTGCTGGTGATGACTGCCAAAACCAATTTTGACACCTGTCTTTCCTAATTTGATGAAATATTGGAAACCTACGTCTAAAAAAATCTTCTCCAGTGATGACACCGTCTTCCTCTTTAGCGGCAGTGGCCGTTGCTTACAAAGTACCTGCCCCCAAAATCAAATTCCAAGAGGAATCGGGCATGTTAAAGAGTTTACTGAATTTGTCCAAGCAAGAACTGTCCCGATTGAGTCCGTTGCGAACCTCTCCACGACGCGTGATCCCTGCCATGAAATTGATACCACAAGCCCACAATCAGTGGCGACGCAATCCAGTATAAAAAGACCTGAGGAAAACGATAGGTTCAGTGTTGTTGTGCTCCTGAACGCCCAAAAATGTCCCATGAAAGACGTGTACACCGTCACCATTGTCGTTCTTCTGCCCAGAAAGGAAACGGGAGAAGAAAAGGACTGTCTCCTCGTTTAGCCAAATATTGGGACATGTTGTCCGTCCTGTCCAAAGCTCCTCCACCCATGCGGAAAAAAACTCATTCAAACCTCCTCCAAAGATGTCATCGATACTGTGAGTGAATGTTGCCTGAATGTCTTGAAAAGCACGATACCATTGTATAAACATCAGAAAGAATCCTTAGCCAAACATCGACACGATCTTCGCCAAATGGTCCAAAAGAAAATCCCGATTCGTCAAAAGAAAAAGATGTTGGTGCAACGGGGAGGAATTTTGCCCTGTTAGGACCGTTGCTGGAAACAACAGGAGGAACCTTGCTGAAAGGAGTATTGGGAACGATGGGAAGAATCCTGGGATGGAGATAAAAGGTCAAGAAGATAAAAGGGATGTCTGAAATCAAAAGATCTCAGACGTGACCCTTGAAATACATTGAAAGGACGAAAACTGACTTTGGTACCTTACAAACAATGGATGGAATACAATCGTTGGCAAAAAAAAAAAAAAAAAACGGACCCCACATTTACCTCTCAATCATCATTTGACCGAGATGTCCCAGTTACAACACGGATTGAAATCATTGATGGATCGCAGCGATTTGTCAGAAACGGAAAAATCGCAACGGTACGGTCAACTGCTGCAACGACTGCAACTCTTTCACCAGAAAGTTTTAGACGAAACGGGCTCTACCGATTCTGAAAGATTTTAAGACCCTGATGAAAACTCCATTACTAACATCATCACCCCTAGTGGTCAAGACAGATGCTTCCCCACGGATGCCTAAGGAAGAAGAGACACGAGAAGTCTTTCAAACACCGTCAGCAGCTCCCATCCATAGTAAGATTGTAGCGTCCTTGTTGACCCCGTCCCCAACACCCCAAAAGAGAAGAACTTAAAGCTTGGGTTAAAAAGATGATGTCCACTCCTCCTTCGACAGAAGTCAAAAAGAAAGAAGGGAAACCAGAAGTGAGAAAAGAAAGGAAGACCAAAGCCATTCCATTACCGCCGCCGCCACCACCACAACCACCACCACTACTCTCGACTACTACTACCGTGGTACATCGGACACGTAGAACCGTTTCTAAACCACCCCCTCGCCCCATCCAGAGTATCATCAGCGAAGAGTGGATCACTTATTAAAAATGGACAATGTGTTAGCCAACATTTACTACGATCCATCGTATCCTGCAGGTTACGGCGGAATTCAGAAATTGTATCGTGCTGCCAAAACTAGACTGAAAAGTATCCGTTTACCTCAAGTGCAACGCTGGTTGCAAGAACAAGCCACGTACACCTTACACAAACCCATCCGACGAAAATTTTCCAGAAGTCGCACCCATGTGGAGGGTATCGATCATCAATGGCAAGCCGATTTAGCCGATGTCTTTCATTTGGCCACCTACAATCGTGGCTACCAATATTTGTTTTGTGTCATCGACGTCTTTTCCAAGTCTGCCTGGGTCGTGCCATTGACTTCCAAATCGAGCAGTAAATTAGTGCGAGCGCTCCAACTGGTGTTGAAACAAAGCGGGCTTCACCCTCTTCGATGGCAAACCGACAAAGGCACCGAATTTCTGAACCAAGATTTCCAAAAGGAATTAAAGAAACGTGACATTCTTTTTTCCACCACCGAGAATCCCGAAACCAAAGTCAGCATCGTGGAACGTTTTCAACGTACCTTGAAAGTACGCATGGGGAAATATTTTGCGCATCAACACACTCTCAAATAAATCTACGTCTTACCGCATCTAGTCCAAGCGTACAGCCAATCTTACCATCGGAGCATCGGACGTGCCCCACAAGAAGTGACTCCCGACAACGAAGTGACCGTCTTCGAGCGCCTGTTTCGTACTTCCCCAACGGTAACTGTCCCCAAGAAAGGTGGAAAGTTGGCAGCAGGAGATTGGGTGCGCATTGGCAAAACCAAACGCACTTTCGACAAAAGTTATTTACCTATCTGGACCACCGAATTGTTTCGTGTCACTGAACGTGAGCGTATCCGTCATCCTCCTGTCTATAAATTGGAAGATATGAACGTGGATGTGTTTAAATGAACGTTTTACTTGCCCGTGTTACAACGTGTGACCAAACAACAAGACAACGTGTACGAGATCGAAAGCATTCTCGATCGGAGAACCCGAAAAGTAGGAAAACGACGTGTTAAAGAAGTCAAAGTACGTTGGAAAGGATATCCTCCCAGCTTTGACTCTTGGAACGACGCTTCGCAAATCATCGACTATAAAAAGAAGTGACCATCATGCCCTTCAACACAGCCTCAGCTACCGCAGTGACCACTCCTTCCCCCAGTTCTTCTCTGCAAGATTTACAAAAGCAACCGTTGTGGGTGTGGTGTGGAGAACGTGTGCCTAGAACGCAAATCGTCCTTTTCTGCCAAAACTTTGTGGTATATTGTGTCATCGGTGCTGCCATTGCCAATTTGAGTTTGCAGCTAGGAGAGAAACAATTGTGGACCATTTTACTCAGCAGTTGCATCGGTTACCTTCTTCCCAATCCGTCTCTGAAATATTCCTCTAACGGGAGCAACAATGGGAGTCTTGCATCCAACGTCAGTTACCCTTCCAACAGTCACCATAACAATCCTCTTTTAGACACTCCTCTGACTTCCAGGGACCCCTTGGACACAAGAACTCTGGAATTATGAATAACCATTTTTACTTAACGTTACCCAGTGACAGTTCCATGGAGGTGTTTCCCTATAACACCTTATACTGTTACATGGCCAAATTACCTCAGGGAATCCATTTGGATCACGAATCCCATTGGGAAGTGGCTTTAGTGGAAATGATTCACCCTACACAAATCAAAAACATCATTGAAAATCAAAACACTTTTACGGTAGAAGTTCATGCCCAGCAGGTGCAACAACACTTGGATGAACGCGCCAGTGTAGGTGACTCTATCAAATCAGAAGACCCCAAAACTAAACGGACCACTTATCGGTTGAAAATTCCCACAGGCTTTTATTTTAGTTGTCAACATTTGGTGAACGCGATTCCTGACAGGTTCAGTGCCGTGTTTGATAAAGTCTTGGAGAAAACCAGAAAAGTGTCAGGATTGAATACCACAAACTATCTCGTCGCTTAATAATTAAATTTTCAGAGGACAAGATATTGGGAATTACATTTTGTCCGAATTGTATGACATTTTGGGTGGAGACCCCAAGTCGATCAAGATTAGAAACGAAATACCAGCCGTTACCAGTAACTCGGATTTTGCGAAACATTTTCGATTCCCTGTAGAAATGAACGAAGGACTGAATTTGAGCTTTGTGTACTCCGATGTGGCGGAGTACAACGTGGTGGGACAAACCTGCGGACCGTTACTGCGTGTCGTTCCTTTCAAAGTGGATTCTGCCACGAACGCTGGAAACATCTATCACGTTCATGCATCCTCACTATTTACCCGTCATTAAGTCGTATTTCGACACTGTCAACATTGCTATGGAAGGAGATCTGGGACAAAGTATTCCATTCACCAAAGGGACAGTTACCGTGAAACTCCATTTTCGAAAACGATTACTCTAACCCCTTGTCAGTCATGTATCCTGTGTACCAAGGAATCGCTCGTGAGCGAAGACATGGGATAGGAGATATGCTAAAATTAGTCATTCGTTCGGTGGCTGTTTTGAAACCGATGGTGACACGGGGATTGCACGTCTTGAAAGATGCCGCGTTCACGCAAGGTAATGAATTTCTCCAAAATGTCATCATTGACAAACAAAATCCCAAAGAAGATTTCTTGAGAGCAGGCAAAAATGTCTTGCTTCAAACTGTCAAAGACATTCTGGGCCAACGAGAAACTACTATAAATGCACTGGGCGCTGCCGAGTCAGGCATTCCTGATTCCCTGACGCTACAGCAAGGACAAGGCAGAAAAAGACGAAAGTACCTCTTCAGAGGACTTCGCACCCCTAGAGCTAGAAAGACTCAGAAAAGAAAAACCGTCACAGACTTAGACGTTTTTGATTATTCAAGAATCACAGAGGTAAAAAAAAATTATGCGCCGAGAGTCGGAACTGGATCTGTTTGCCATGTCACCCACCATGATGACGATGCAAGAATCCGAATGGGAAGAATTTCATCACGTCTCCTCTATGAAGGATTCAGCTCTCATCGAGTTTGAAATCAAAGGACAGCCCGAAGATTACATCGATCTGAATAGCGGATACTTGTATCTGAAACTGAAAGTGATCAAAACGGACCACACCAACTGCGTGTGGAACTTCAGTTTGCAGAAGCTCTCACCGAGACGGTTAACGTCATCCTGTATGCCGAATTCGATAATACCATAGAAATCAACAGTTTGAGAGAAGTCATTCTAGACTATTAGAAACTATGGAAGACTCTTATCCCTCTTTGAACGGTGGAAGCAGAACCCCAAGACAAAGACGAAAAGGACATTGTAGTCACGTCCAGATGGCCAGAACAAGAACAACATTTAGTGTCCTGTTTTGCCAAACACCTGGCGGATAAAATTACGGAACTGACCAAGAAAGAGTGCTATGGATGTCAGAAAACGATCAACCCAGTCAAATTCAACAAGATAAATGTCTGATGATGAGCCAAGAAGAAACACTGGACAATTATCTGGGCGATGATTGGAGTCTCTTCTCGGAAAGAGCAGTGTTTCATGAGTGATATAATGCCTTGCCTGATCATTCCTGCCCTCCATTGACTACTCTAGAGATCTATCGCATCGAAGTTCTCTTAGCCCAGAGTGAAGTGACGAAGCAAAGAAACGATTACTTGTCAGAGATTTTCAAACAAAATGTCAGAATTGAATTGTTGACTTATCACTACCTGTGAAATAAAAACAACGAAACAAAAATGGATACCTGGGAACTTTATTACCTTTTGAACAACAGCTCATACACTGCTTCTTGGAATCCTGTCGTGTGCGCTAAAGATGATCTACCTCATCGCAAACCTGAAGACCATCAAGCTTATGTCATCAACACGGACGACAGTCATCTCATAGGAACTCACTGGGTCTCCGTCTACCTCCCTAAAGGGGATTGTGTGGAGTATTTTAATTCGTATGGATTACCCCCTTTGGAAGACGACATCATCGACATTATGAGAGAAAATGCCCAATTCAATAGTGTGAAATTACAAGGCACATATTCCATGGTGTGTGGACAATATTGTGTGTATTTTCTTCATCAGCGGAGTCTTGGATATCCTTTAGAACATTTAGTGACTTATTTTGATCGTCACTCTTCTAGTAACGATGAGAAAGTAGATCGATGGTTTTGTGACCATTATGGCTATCTTTTGTCTTTAGCTAGAAAACGTAGTGTACATCAATGACCTCATAACTTCCATCAGTGGAAATCTCAGATGATTCCGCAACGTTGTCAACCTTGTCAAAAAGTTTGTTTGACGTTATTGTTAATTGTTAGTGGTTAATTGTTTGTTGAATAAAAAGTTGTGTTTTGAAAAAAATGTATCTGCCGTTTGTTTTCAAAAGAAGACTGTGAATATATGCTCATTGACTTCTCTCTATCCCTCACCACGTCATTATTTATCATAACATCTCTACTCAACAAAAACCCTGGTAGGGATGTTTTCTCTCGCGTCCGCGTTTGAACCATTTAAAGCGAGGCAGTTTTCAGTTTGACCATCCATAGTTGACTCGTGTACCTATGAACATGCCTTCCAGACTAGCCAAGCTGAACGAAGCTTACTTGAATTTTCATCGTGTCAGGCAAAACCTGATACCAAAGCCTGAAGAGATAGAGAATGTCAGGATGTTAACAATAACCCAAGACCTGGTAGAAGAGGTCTTCAGAGAGGAAATCAAGAATGGACAGAGAAGTACTGACTTCAGAAACAGAGAGAACAGCAGCAGCAGGACCAACAGCAGCAGGAGGTACCAGACAGAAGTTTTGTTGACTGCCTTGTGCACACCAAAGAGTTCTCCTTCTCTTTCCGCAGAAGCAGACCGTATCGTGTAGGAAAGCATGCCGCCAGATGGGGACGCAATCTTAGACAGTAAAAAGATTGCCACCACTCCCCGTCAACACAAACAGCCCTTTTCAGAGCTACCCCCAATACTCTCGAAAAGACATACTAATTCAATTGCCAAAAAATTGTGTGTTTATGTTTTAAAAAATTGAAGTGTGTCTATAAGCACTTTGTTTCTTTTGTCAGTAAAAATCCACACTTCGTTTGTCTGTCTTGTCGAATAGTGGATGTCTGTTCTTGTAAGTAAAAAGGTCAACGTGAGTGTTTCTTTTAGGTCAGTGCGTTCAATGGGATGGTAGGTTTGGCTGCTAGAAGATGTTTGCCTTCACGTCCGTGCTCCATGGATAGAATGCGGAGCGCTCGTCAGTCTGGCTACCAACGCTGAGTCGTGAACATTGAAAATGAGTAGCAGAATTGCTAATCTTTAAGAACTTCAAATGCACCTGGAGTATGCCAGACGCCCTCTGAATGAGCTGGCCATGGAGGCCGTTGCAGAAGAAACCATGATAGAAGAGGAGGAAGAGAAGAAAATGAAAGAAGAGAAGAAGGAAAAGAAGCGAGGGATAATGCCTCACCTCATACTAAGACCTGTCTGCGAGGTCAAGCCTGAGGTGAGGACGCCTCCACGAACAGTACCAGTATAACAGCCAGCACTACAACCACTACCAGCACCACAACCTCTACTAATACCACAGCCACTACCAGCACCACAACTTCATCATCAACGGTATGGCATAGGAGAAGGAGGGAAGCCTTCATTATCCCAGAGACGGAAGATTTGGGTGCTGAAGCCACTGAAGAGGCCTCTGCAGTCCCAGTCACAAATGTGAATTGGGAACAAGATCAGAGTAGGAGGTGTGTCTGTGTTGCCTGACCTGGGAGGTGTCAGCATTAGCCAAGTGCATCTGAAGTTTGAAAAACACCCCTTATCATGGATCACCAGATCTCTAGAAAAGAGAGACTTGTCAAGTTGCCAATTTGTGTGAATGTAGAGTAGCATGACTATAAACACTCACTCCTTTACTGGTGTGCGTGTGTGTGATTGTGTTTTGTTTTCGCGTACGTTTGTGTGGATAGTAGGTATGGTGTGTTTTTCTTCTCTTCCCGTTTGTGTGGATAGTATAGTGTGTGTGTTATATGCGTTCGCGGTCGTTTGTGTGGATAGTAGGTATGGTGTGTTTTATGCATTCGCGTCCGTTTGTGTGGATAGTAGGTATGGTGAATTTTATGAGTTCCCATTCGTTTGTGTGGATAGTAGAGTGTGTTTTTTTTCTTCTCTTCCCGTCTGTGTGAATAGTATAGTGTGTTTCTCTTCTCTTACCGTTTGTGTGGATAGTATAGTGTGTGTGTTATATGCGTTCTCGTTCGTTTGTGTGGATAGTAGGTATGGTATGTTTAATGCATTCGCGTCCGTTTGTGTGGACTGTAGGTATGGTGTGTTTTTTCTTCTTTTCGCGTCTGTGTGGATAGTATGTATGGTGTGTTTTATGCATTCGCATTCGTTTGTGTGGACAGTAGATATGGTGGTTTTTTTTTTCTTCTCTTCCCGTTTGTGTGGATAGTAGGTATGGTGTGTTTTATGCATTCGCGTCTGTTTGTATGGATAGTAGGTATGGTGTTTTATGAGTTCCCGTACGTTTGTGTGGATAGTTGAGTGTGTGTTTTTTTCTTCTCTTTCCGTCTGTGTGGATGGTATAGTGTTTTTCTTCTCTTCCTGTTTGTGTGGATAGCATAGCGTGTGTCTTATATGCGTTTGCATTCGTTTGTGTGGATGGTAGTTATCGTGTGTTTTATGCATTCGCGTCCGTTTGTGTGGATGGTGGGCATGGGGTGTTTTATGCATTCGCGTACGTTTGTGTGGATAGTAGATATGGTGTGTGTTTTTCTTCTCTTCCCGTTTGTGTGGATAGTAGGTATGGTGTGTTTTATGAGTTCCCGTCCGTTTGTGTGGATTGTAGAGTGTGTTTTTTCTTTTCTTACCTTCTGTGTGGATAGTATAGTTTCTTCTTTCTTCTCTTTCCGTCTGTGTGGATAGTAGCTATGCTGTGTTTTTCTTCCCTTCCCGTTTGTGTGGATAGTATAGTGTGTGTGTTATATGCGTTTGCGTTCGTTTGTGGATAGTTGGTATGGTGTGTTTTATGCATTCGCGATCGTTTGTGTGGATAGTAGATATGGTGGGTTGTTTTCTTCTCTTCCCTTTGTGTGGATAGTAAGTATGGTGTGCTTTATGCATTCGCGTCCGTTTGTGTGGAAAGCAGGTATGGTGTGTTTTATGCATTCGCGTACGTTTGTGTGGACAGTAGAGTGTGTTTTTCTTTTCTTCCAGTCTGTGTGGATAGTAGGTATGGTGTGTTTATCTTTTCTTCCTGTTTGTGTGTGTGGTATAGTGTGTATGTGTGTGTTATATGCGTTGGCGTTCGTTTGTGGGGATAGTAGATATGGTGTGTTTTTTTTCTTCTCATCCCGTTTGTGTCGATAGTAAGTATGGTATGTTTTATGCATTCGCGGTCGTAGGTGTGGATAGTAGGTATGGTCTGTTTTATGCATTCGCGTACGTTTGTGTGGATAATAGAGTGTGTGTATTTCTTCTCTTCCCGACTGTGAGGATAGTAGTTATGTGTATTTTATGCGTTCCCGTCCGTTTGTGTGGATAGTAGAGTATGTGTTTTTTTTCTTCTCTTCCCGTCTGTGTGGATAGTATTGTGTTTTTTCTTCTCTTCCCGTCTTGTATGGATAGTAGATTGTGTGTGTTTCATGCGTTCGCGTTCATTTGTGTGGATAGTAAATATGGTGTGAAGTAAGTGTAAGGGATGTTTTCCTTCACGTCCGTGCTCCACGGATATAAAGCGAAGCGATCGTCATTCGCGCCATTCAACGATGAATATCAAAAATGGCAAGTAACATGGAGAGTATGCTGAGATTGCAGGAGGTGGTAGATACACTAGGCATGGTGGAGGAGATGCTAGTTAGAATGCAGTTTGGGTCTTATAGCCCCCACAGACTAAGTATGGAGATTAACAATTTAACGAAAGGGAAGGACATCTCAAATGAGATGATTAAAATAGAAAAGGAAGAAAAGGGAGATATAGAAGGCAAAAAGAGGATGAGAGAATGGAATGAAAAATTTGAAAAGGAAGAAGAAAATGAAAACAGGAAGAAACAGAAAGAGGAGGAGGAGAAGGAAAAAACTGAAAGAGGAAAAGAATGAAACGAAGACAAAAAGTGTAGGACAAAAGATAATAATTTGGTGGAGGAAAAGAAGAACGTAGAAGACAAGAAGAAGAACCTAAAGATCCTTTTCATGGTAGTTTCATATGCCTCGAAAAGATATCTCTTCTTTCTTGACTATATGTGTTATCTATGTGTTTCTATATGTCTCTGTCTCTCTTGTATTTGTCCCTACCTAGAGTAGCTGCGCGTATTCAGGTCAGCCACTTGCCACATTGTTGCAAGTGTCCAGTACCGTGACGTCATCCCACCTGTTGCATTCCTATTGTCTCTAATCTCAGTCTTGATGCTATAGTGCCGGGACAAGTCTACGTGATGCTATAATGCCTGACCTATGCCACTTGAGGCTATAGATTTTGAGGCTGTAGTGCCGGGACCAGTTTTAACAGTGCAGTCAACGTGAGGCTATATATGTGTGTGTGTGTGTGTGTGTATGTGTGTATGTGTGTGTGTGTGTGTGTGTGTGTGTGTGTGTGTGTGTGTGTGTGTGTGTGTGTGTGTGTGTGTGTGTGTGTGTGTGTGTCTGTGTGTGTGTGTGTGTCTGTGTGTGTGTGTGTCTGTGTGTGTCTGTGTGTTGTGGTTGTTTTTGTTTGTTGTTGTTGTTCGTCCATCGGTGTCGATGATAACCATTCAATGCCATCGATTCACGGGGGGGTTGGTTCCGGAGATGGCTGATCAGTCCAGTCCGGGCCCGGAAGAGTGTGTTGCAATGGGAACATGGATGTACAGGTTGCTGACTGTGAGTTGCAAAACTGCTGTTCGTGGATTTGCGCAGAGCACTGTTTTCATCTGCGTCCACCAGTCATTTCTGCTCAAAGGCTGCCGCACCGGCATTGGCTTGACTGCGTCAAGCAGATCGATCAGAAGCGACACTCTCCCAGTTGTCAGGGTCAATGCCAACGTTTTTCAGCGAGGCCTTGAGGGTGTCCTTGTACCTCTTCGTTTGACCACCGTGAGATCTCTAGCCTTGCTGTAGCTCTCCGTAGAACACCTTCCTGGGTTTGCGTTCTTCCTGCATGCGGACAACATGACCATCCCATAGGAGTTGTGCCTTGCACAGCATGGTGTGGACGCTTGTCATGCCGGCCTCAGTGAGCACCTCTGTGTTTGGTACCTTCTCCTGCCATCTGATCTTCAGCAGTTTTTCTCAGGGAGCTCAGGCGGAAGTGGTTCAGTTTTTTAACATGGCGGCTATACACAGTCCAGATCTTGCAAGCATAGAGGAGGGTGGGGAGATCAACCGCTGCGTAGACTTTGAGTTTGGTGGCAAGCTTGATGCCTCTCCTATCCTAAACATTTGAGCGGAGTCTGCCAAATGCTACGCTGGCTTTGGCAATCGTGGTGTTGACCTCATCGTCTCTGTGGTCTGCTTGTGAGAGGGTGCTGCCGAGGTATGTGAACCTGTCCACATTTTTGAGCTTTTGGCAATTGACAGTGATAGATGGTTCCAGGTAATCTTTTCCAGGAGCTGGCTGATGCAGAACCTGGGTCTTTCAGGTGAAGATAGTGGGTCCGAAGTTTGTGCACGCTGTGGAAAAGAGGTCCATGCTCTGTTGCATGCCTGCCTCCGTGCTGGAGTTGAGGGCACAGTCATCTGCAAACAGGAAGTCGCAAATGTTCTCAACTTGGACTTTGGTTTTGGCTTGAAGCCTCCTCAGGTTGAACAACTTCCCATCCAGACGGTATCGGAGACCGACTCCCACATCACTGTCCTTGATAGTATCCATCACCATGGCGGAGAACATGAGGCTGAAGAGAGTGGGGGCTAAGACGCATCGCTCTTTCACACCATTCGTAACGGCAAATGGTTCGGAATAGTTACCCTGGTTCTAGACTCTGGCAAACATGCCATCACGAAATTGCTTCACCATTTCAATAAACAGTTCTGGACATCCAAATTTGGCCATGATCTTCCAAAAGGCCTTAATGGTTGACAGTGTCGAATGCCGTGGTCAGGTCCACGAAGGTGGTGTATAGCTGGACATTTTGTTACTGACACTTTTCATGCATCTGCCTGGCAGCAAAGATCATGTCGATGGTGCCTCTCTCCTTTCTGAAGCCACATTGACTTTCTGGCAGTAGACAATGATCAAGGTGCTCTGTGAGTCTATTCAGCAGTAGGCTGGCGAGGATCTTGCCTACGATGCAGAGTAGAGAGATTCCTCTATGGTTGTCGCAGGATTGGCGATTTCCTTTGTGTTTGTAAATGTGGATGATGGATGCATCTTTAAATTCCTGGGGAATGCGTTTCTGCTTCCACATCCCACAAAACGTCTCTGTTAGTCTATCCACTAGCTTTGGCCCACCGGACTTGTAGATCTCAACTAGGATGGAGTCTGCTCCCGGAGCTTTCCCACTAGACAGGAGCTCAATGGCCTTGTGAGTTTCCAGCACTGTTGGATGGTCAGCCAATCTCCCGTTGATCTCCATTCCCTTTGGTAAGTTGGAGAGCTTATTCACCACACTCGATTGGACAGCGAAACCAACTCCAAACTCACGACGTTTATCGGTGCCACGTCCACTACAGAAAAAGGTGTAGCCAGCTCCAACTTCAGTCGGCCAAGCAAGTTTCACTCAGGGCTGCTCGTCGACTAAGCGAGTTTCACTCAGGGCTGCTATCTCTATCTTGTAGCGAGCAAGTTCTCTTGCAATCAGGGCAGTTCTTCTCTATGTAATAACAGTAGTTAATGGGGATACTGTAGCGACACGAAGACTGTCATGTTAAATGTAGGGGTTTGTACCATGGCGACAAGGGGAATTTAACATGGGAAATTTAACATGAGTGGGACTATAGAGCGACAAGGAATTGGGAATGTATAGCGACAAGGGATTGGGATTGTATAGTGACAATAGGAAAGGAATAGGTGGGGTGACGTCACGGTACTAGCAACAATGTGGCAAGTGGTTGACCTGAAAACGCGCGGATACTCTAGGTGGGGACAAATGCAATAGAGACAAGGACATATATAACACATATATAACATATAGGCAAGAAAGAATAAAGCTTTTCGAGACATATGAAGTGACCATGAAAAGAGCTTTTGGGTTTTCCTTCTTCTATGTGCTCCATTTCTTAAACCAGGTCTTCACTTTTCCAATAATTCCTTTCTTCTTCTTCTTTTCTTCATCTGGCATCCAGTCAGGATGTCCTATTGCTCTAAGTTTTTCCTGCACGTTTATCCAATTGTTATTGATTCTCTCAAACTCTTTGTCTTCTTTATGTTTTCTTTGTCCTTTCTCTCTTTTGCCCATGTCTCTTTAATCTTCTGCACTTTTTCTTCCAATACCTTTTTCATAATGTTTTCGGCTGTCTTTAACTGGTCTAAGTCCCATTTGACAAAAGACCACTCTGTCAAATTGAATATATTTTCCAAAAAAAAAAAAAAACACCTCACTCTGATGACAACATTAAGGGCCTGCTTCAAGGTGTCTACTCTTACATATTTAGGTTGAATGAAATCTCTTAACGTCTGTACTTGTTCCTCTATCATACATAGCACTTTATCCCTGGCTACTTTCAGCTGTTTGCATAGTCTAGGCTACCTGCAAACCTCCATTCCTTTTGAAGCCTTTCCACTACATATGCTCCATCTATCATCCAGTACCAAAAGTGTTTCAACTGGTTAAACTCGTAAATCTCCAAAGGTGCTGACAAGTCAACGCGGGTAGCCAGACTGAGGAGTGCTCAGATTTATATTCGTGTAGAACGGACGTGAAGGAAAACATCCCTTACACTCACTTCACACTACGAACGCGAATGCATATAACACACACACTATGCTATCCACACAGACGGGACGAGAAGAAAAAACACACTCTACTATCGATAAAAGATAAAACACACATTATCTACTATCTACACAAACGAACACGAACGTAGAAAACACACCATATTTACTATCCACACACACACATACTCACATACACACATCAGTAAACGATTGAGTGTTTATAGTCACACTGCTTCACGTTCACACAAATTGGCAACTTGAATAGTGTTTCTTTTCTAGAGATCTGGTTAGCCCTGAGAAGGGCTGTTTTTCCTTTCGAACTTCAGATTCACCTGTCTAATGGTGACACCTCCCAGATCTGGTCCCACAGACACAACGTCTGCTCCAGTCCTGCTCCCAGTTCAAACTATCACTTGCGAGTGCAGAGGGAGATTGAGTCGCTTGACTATCCCACTCCTCCGTTTGTGGAATTGTGAACACTTGTTGTTGTTCCCTCTGTCTTCTATGCCAGAGTCGAGGATGTTGTTCTTGTTGTTGTGGCTGTGGCTGTGGCTGTGGCTGAGGTGGCGGTACTGGTTGTAGCTGTAGCTGAACTCGTACTGACTGTGGAGGCGTCCTCACCTCAGGTTTGACCTCGCATACAGGTGTTAGTATGAGGTGAGGCAGGATCCCTCGCTTCTTTTCCTTCTCCTCTTCTTTCTTTTTCTTCTCTTCTTTCTCCTCTATCCTGGCTTCTTCTGCAATAGCCTCCATGGCCAGCTCGTCGAGGAGGTGTCTGGCATACTCCAGGTGGATTTGAAATTCTAAAAATTTGGCAATTCTGCTACTCATTTTCCATGTTGACTAGTCAACGAATGGGTAGCCAGACTAACGATTGCTCCGCTTTACATACTTGAAGCACGAACGTGAAGAAAAACATCCCCTGACACCAAAACTTACAATACCACTGTTACTATTACATGGAACGCGCTGACCTAAAAGAAACACTTACGTTGAATTTTTAACTTACAAACACAGACATTCACTATTGGACAAGACAGAGAAACGAAGTGAAGATTTTTACTGACAAAAGAAAGGAAGTGCTTATAGACACACTTCTATGTTTTAAACATAAACACACAATTTTTTTAGCAATTGAATTAGTATGTCTTTACTAGAATATTAGGGTAGCCATGAAAAGGGCTGTTTATGTTGACGGGGAGTGATGGAAATCTTTTTACTGTCTAAGATTGCGTCCTCGACTGGCGGCAGGTTTTCCTACACGATACGGTCTGCTTCTTGGGAAAGAGAAGGAGAACTCCTTGGTGTCCACACGGCAGTCGACAAAACGTCTGTCTGGTTTCTGCTGCTGTTGCTGCTGCTGCTGTTGTTGCTGGTCTCTCTGCTGCTTCTGAACTCAGTACTTCTCTATTCATTCTTCTGGTTCTTTCTTCATTTCCTCTCTGAAGACCTGTTATACCAGGTCTTGGGCTATTGTTAACATCTTGACGTTCCCTGTCTCTTCAGGCTTTGTTATCAGGTCTAGTCTGACACGATGTAAATTCACGCAAGCTTCGTTCAGCTTGGCTAGTTTGGAAGGCATGTTCATAGGTAAACGAGTCAAACATGGATGGCCAGACTGGAGACCGACCCGCATTATATGGTTCAAAACATCCTTACTGGATTTTTGTTGGGTCGGAAAGCTATGATAGTTAATGCCATGGTGAGGGATAGAGAGAAGTCAATGAGCATACATTCACGGTCTTCTTTTGAAAACTAACGACAGACACATTTGTTTTCAAAACAACATTTTTTATTCAAACAAACAACTAACCACTAACAATTAACAATAACATTATAGAAACTTTTTTGACAAGGATGACAACGTTGTGAAATCATGTTAGACTTCCACAGATGGAAGTTATTGGGCCATTAATGTACACTACGTTTCCTAGCTAAAGACAAAATATAGCCATAATGGTCACTAAACCATCGATCTACTTTCTCATCGTTACTAGAAGAGTTACGATCAAAATAAGTCACTAAATGTTCTAAAGGATGTCCAAGACTGCGTTGATGAAGAAAATACACACAATATTGTCCACACACCATGGAATATGTGCTTTGTAATTTCACACTATTGATTCGTGTAGCCTGGGCATTTCTTCTCATAAAGTTGATGATGTTGTCTTCCAAAGGGGGTAATCCATATGAATTAAAATACTCCACACAATCCTTTTTAGGGAAGATGACGGAGACCCAGTGAGTTCCTGGGAGATGACTGTCGCCCGTGTTGATGGCATAAACTTGATGGTCTTCAGGTTTGCTATGAGGAAGTTCATCTTTAGCGCACACGACAGGATTCCAAGAAGCAGTGTATGAACTGTTGTTCAAAAGGTAATAAAGTTCCCAGGTATCCATTTTATTCACAGGTAATGATAAGCCATCAATTCAATTCTGACTTTTTGTTTGAAATTCTCTGACAAGTAACCGTTTCTTTGCTTCGTCTCTTCACTCTGGGCTAAGAGAGCTTCGATGCGATAGATCTCCAGAGTAGTCAATGGATGGCAGGAATGATCACGCAAGGCATTATACCACTCATGCAACACTGCTTCTTCCGAGACGAGACTCCAAGCATCGTCCAGATACTCGTCCAATTTTTCTTCTTGGCTTATCATCAGGGATTTATCGTGTTGAATTTGACTGGGATGATCGTTTTGACATCCATAGCAATCTTTCTTGGTCAATTCCGTAATTTTATCCGCCAGATGTTTGGCAAAACAGGACACTAAATGTTGTTCTTGTTCTGGCCATCTAGAAGTGACCACTATGTCCTCTTCGTCTTTGTCTTGGGGTTCTGCTTTCACGGTATCCTCCCATTCCATTTCCAAAGATTCTTCACCGTTCAAAGAGAGATAAGAGTCTTCCATAGTTTCTAATAGTCTAGAATGACTTCTCTCAAACTGTTGATTTCTATGGTATTATCGAATTCGTCATACAGGATGACGTTGACCGTCTCGGCGATAGCTTCTGCAAAAGCAGTAGACAGATTTTATAAGGTGGAAATTTCCCTCGTCGCTGCCTTGGTCTGGAGTGAAATCAAAGGCCCACAAAGTGTAATCTCCTGCATTATCTTCGTACGAAATACCGTGACTGGTGTTGGTTCCTAGTTGCCCGGTAGCTTCGTACAGGGACAAGTATGATCTCAAGTAATTCTTCTGGGCAAAGTCAGGTTCGAAGGGTCTGGTACGCAAGGTCTTGGTATCGCGACAGACTTCTATCCTGGACACTCTGTAGCGCTTAAACTGGAAAGGATTTTGATCGTGGGCTCCGTTGAGGGCTGCAATGCTGACGATACCAACGATTAAACGTTTGGGTAACTGTCCTTGGAACAGATGATCTTCGATCTTGGATAGGAGTCCAGCAGCATCAACGGTGAAATTTTTCACTTCTACGCGTCGTATCGGATACTTGGCGTCGTTCTGCTCAATGTATGACTGATGTCGTTTCCCGCTTTAGGTAACACTTCAACGCGGAGCACATAAAGTCTAGTTTCTTGGATGATTGTTTTGTACTCGTTGGCATGAGCCATCAATTAGAAAGTGACATTGCTACGATTTAGTCTCAGGCGGATATCTACTCCGTGAATCAAATACTTGTCTTGCAATCACATGTCCAAATGCAAACGATCCAACAGTTCCAAATTAGGGCCTTGCAGGATTTTCTTTTGAAGGTCGATAAAGCCCACATTGTGAGGATTGTCATCTGCTGTCAGGGCAGTGACGTTAAACTTGTCATCACCTGCGGTGTCAGTTTTCCAAACCACGCAAGTATCCAGATGAGTGTTCTTGGCCTCTTTTCCGTACGTCAAGAGATTTTCCAGGTACGCTCGGTAAGGGTAAGTATCCATGCTACTGCTGACCAGTTTGTTACTCAAGTACAAATCCACTTCGCTGAACAAGGAATGCATGAAATTGTTGACGAGATCTACTCTAGCATCGGCTCTCGGATTGGTGTGGTCCGTTTTGATCACTTTGAGTTTCAGATACAAGTAACCGCTATTCTTCGGGTTGTCCTTTGATTTCAAAATCGATGGGACCTGAAACCGTCAAAGAGGAGACGGGATGAAATTAGACCCATTGGGATTCTTGAATCGTCATCATGGTGGATGGCATGGCAAACAGATACGACTTGGAATGGCGCAAGACTCTCGGTGCATCATTTTCTTTCTTTCACTCTGTGATCTTTTAATAATCAAAAACGTCTAAGTCTCGGATGGTTTTTCTTTTCTTAGTTTTTGTGGGTCTGGTGGTGTGAAATCCTCTCAAGGGGTGTTTTTGTCGTCTTTTTCTGCCTTGTCCTTACTGTGGCGTCAGGGAAGCAGGAATGCCTGACTCGGCAGCGTCCAGGGCATGGATAGGTGTTTCTCGTCGGCTCAAATTGTCATTGCCCGTTTGAAGCAATGAATTTTTGCTTGCTCTCAAGAAAGCTTCTTTGGGATTTTGTTTATCAACGAGGACATTTTGGAGAAAATCTTTGCCTTGCGTGAACGCGGCATCTTTCAAAGCGTGCAATCCCCGTGTCACCATCGGTTTCAAGATAGTATCCACCGAACGAAAGGCCGATTCAGAATATCTCTTAAACGATGTCCTCGTTGTCAAGCGACTCCTTGGTACACAGAATACATGGGTGACAAGGGGTTAGAGTAATCGTTTTCGAAAATGAAGTTTACTGTGACTTTCCCTTTGGTGAATGAAATATTTTGTTTCAGATCTCCTTTTACAATAATGTTGACAGTGTCGAAATACAACTTACTGACTTGCAAATAGTGAGGATGTAAAAATTCGCGGTGAACGTGATAGGTGTGTCCACCTTCCTCGTCAGCGTTCGTGGCAGAATCCACTTTGAAAGGAATGACACGCAGTAATGGTACGTAGGTGTGTCCCACCACGTTGTACTCCACCACATCGGAGTAAAAAAATCAAATTCAGTCCTTGGTTCATTTCTACAGGGAATCGAACATATTTCGCAAAATCAAAAATGTCATAGAATTCAGAACAAATTGTAATGGCCAATACTTTCTCCTTTGAAAATTTGATCACCAGGCGACGGGCAAATATTTGGTACTAGATCGTGACACTCTTTCTGGCTTTATTAAAGACTTTACCAAACATGGGATTGAACCTGTCAGCAAATGTTGACGGTGGTGCGTTCATCCAAGATTTGTTGCACTTGAGGATCAATAACTTCCACTGTAAAAGTGTTTTCATTTTCAATGATGTTTTTCTTTTGCGTAGGGTGAATCATTTCCACTAAAGCCACTTCCCAATGGGCTTCGTGATCCAATTTGATGTCCTGAGGAAATTTGGCCGTGAAACAGCGTAAGGTATTGTGGGGAAACGCCTCCATGGAACTGTCACTCGGTAACGTTAAGTAAAATTGGTTTTTGATAATTCCAGAGTTCCTGTGTCCGAGGGGTTGCTGGAAGTCAAAATAATGTCTAAAAGAGGATTGTTGTGATGGTTATGTTGACTGTTGGAAGGGCGCCTGACGTAGGACGCAAGGCTCCCGTTGTTGTTCCCGTTAGACGAATATTTCAGGGACGGATTGCGAAGAAGGTAACCGATGGAACTGCTGAGTAAAAAGGTCCACAACTGTTTGTCTCCTTGTTGCAAACTCAAATTGGCAATGGCAGCACCGATTACACAATACACCACAAAGATCTGGCAGAAAAAGACGATTTGCGCTTTTGTAGATCTTGCAGAGAAGAACTGGGGGAAGGAGTGGCAACTGCGGTAGCTGAGGCTGTGTTGAAGGGCATGATGGTCACTTCTTTTTATAGTCGATGATTTGTGAAGCGTCCATTCAAGAGTCAAAACTGGGAGGATATCCTTTCCAACGTACTTTGACTTCTTTGACACGTCGTTTTCCTACTTTTCGGGTTCTTCGATCGAGAATGCTTTCGATCTCGTACACGTTGTCTTGTTTTTTGGTCACACGTTGTAACACGGGCAAGTAAAACGTTCCTTTTAAAACTTCCCCGTTCATGTCTTTCAATTTATAGACGGGAGGATGACGGCCATACACTCGTTCAGTGACACGAAACAATTCGGTGCTCCAGTTGCGTAAGTAACCTTTGTCGAAAGTGCGTTTGGTTTTGCCAATGCGCACCCAATCTCCTGCTGCCAACATTCCACCTTTCTTGGGGACAGTTACCGTTGGGGAAGTAAGAAACAGGCGCTCGAAGACGGTCACTTCGTTGTCGGCAGTCACTTTTTGAGGGACACGTCCGATACTCCGATGGTAAGATTGGTTGTACGCTTGGACTGGGTGCAGTAAGACGTCGATTTACTTGAGAGTGTGTTGATGCGTAAAATATTTCCCCATGCGTACTTTCAAGGTGCGTTAAAAACGTTCCACGATGCTGACTTTGGTTTCGAGATTCTCGGTGGTGACAAAATGAACGTTAGGTTTGTTCAAGTCTTTTTGGAAATCTTGGTTCAGAAATTCGGTGCCTTTGTCGGTTTGCCATCGAAGAAGGTGACGCCCGCTTTGTTTCAACACCAGTTGGAGCGCTCGCACTAACTCACAACTCGATTTGGAAGTCAATGGCACGACCCAGGCAAATTTGGAAAAGACGTCGATGACACAAAACATATATTTGTAGCCACGATTATAGGTGGCCAATTGAGAGACATCGGCTAAATCGGCTTGCCATTGATGATCGATACCCTCCACTCGGGTGCGACTTCTGCAAAATTTTCGTCGAATGGTTTTATGCAAGGTGTACGTGGCTTGTTCTTGTAACCATCGTTGCACTTGAGGTAAACGGATACTTTTCAGTCTAGTTTTGGCAGCACGATACAATTTCTGAACTCCTCCGTAACCTGCAGGATGAGATGGATCGTAGTAAATGCTGGCTAACACCTTCTCCATTTCTTAATAAATGATCCACTCTTCGCTGATGATACTCAGGATGGGGCGAGGGGGTGGTTTAGAAATGGTTTTACGTGTCCGATGTGCCACGAGAGTCGTAGTCGAGGGAAGTGGTGGTGGTGGTGGCGGCAGTAATGGAATGGCTTTGGTCTTCTTTTCTCTTTTCACTTCTGATTTCCCTTCTTTCTTTTTGACTTCTGTCGAAGGAGGAGTAGACATCAACTTTTTAACCCAAGCTTTAAGTTCTTCTCTTTTGGGGTGTTGGGGAAGGGGTCAACTAGGACACTGCAGTCTTACTAGAGATGGGAGCTGCTGACGGTGTTTAGAAGACTTCTCGTGCCTCGTCTTCCTCAGGTATCCGTGCGGCTACGTCTGTCTTGACCACTGTTGGTAATGATGATGATGGACTTTTCATCAGGGTCTTAAAATCTTTCAGAGAAGGTTAAGCTGTTTCGTCTAAAGCTTTCTGGTGAAAGTTTTGCAGTCGTTGCAACAGTTGATCTCACCGTTGCGATATTCCTTTTCTGACAAATCGCTGCGATAAATCAACGAATGCAGTTCGGGTTGTAACTGGGACATCTCGGTCAAATGAGGACTGGGAGGAAAATGTGGGGTCCGTTGTTCTTGCCAACGATTGTGTTCCATCCATCGTTTGTAAGGTACTAAAGTCAATTTTCGTCCTTCCATCGGATGTCAAGGGTCACGTCTGAGATCTTTTCACTTCTGAGGTCCCTTTTATATTCTTGACTCTTTTATCTTGGGGCTATGGCGGGTAAAATATTTCCCAACATACCCAACATATGTCTTGCTAATACATTGGTAAGAAGTCCTAAGAGGGATAAAAATGTACCAATGTTTGACTAAACGAGGAGGCAGTCCTTTCCTTTTCTTTCTTTTGGGGAGTAGAAGAAGGATGTCTTTTGAGGAGTGTCATCTTTGTTGGTTGGTTCGTTGGTTCCGGGGCACTCACCAAAAAAAACCCCCACTAACGTCGATGATTTGTCACACGGCCTTTTATCCTTTGTTTTGACTATCACTTCGTCATCAAGGTGACAATTTGTTTTCTAAAATTGCCAAAGAAGCCTCCTATTTGGAGGCTTCTCTTTTTCTTTGGACGGGTGTGTCTTTTCAGGGACAGACGTCGATGTTTGGCTAAGCGCTTTTTCGGATGACGTGATTGTCTTTTTCTTTTTCCTTTTCCTTTCTGGACAGGAGAACGACGATGAGGGAACATCTTTGGGGCACAGAATACACTGAAGTCCATGCCTCGACATGTGTCCTTTTATCTCACTTTTTTTTCTGAGCTTGTTCTCTATCTTATTGGTGAGATCATCTACTAACTTATCCATTGATAAGAAAAATCCTCCCATTTGGTGGCCTCTCCTTTTCTTTGGACGAGGTTGTCTTTTCAGGGACAGACGTTGATGTTTGGCTAAGCGTTTCTTCGCATGACGTGACTGTCTTTATCTTTTTCCTTTTCCTTTTTGGACAGAAGAACAACGATGGTAACGGTGTGCACGTCTTTGAGGGGACATCTTTGGGCGTTCAGGAGCACAAAAACACTGATGCCTATCGTTTGCCTCGGGTCTCTTTTATTCTGGAATGCGACGCCACTGATTGTCGGCTCGTCGTATCATTTTCATGGCAGGTATCACACGTCAGGGAGCGGTTCGCAACGGACTCAATCGGGACAGTTCTTTCTTGGACAAATCCAGTAAACTCTTTAACACGCCCGATCTCTCTTGGACTTTCATTTGGGGGCAGGTACTTTGTGAGCAGCGGCCACTGCCGCTAAAGAGGAAGAGGGTGTCACCACTGGAGGAGAAGTTCTTGGAGACGCGGGTTTTCAATGTTTCATCAAATTAGGAAAGACACGTGTCAAATCGGATTTGGCAGGCATCACCAGCAACGGAGAAGTGAAAGAACCTGAGACTACCGAAGACGCAGTCACCGTTACGGCAGGTTGAGGTTTGCGAATGTAAGATTGCGTCCTGGCGGCAGTACCTCTCTTGGGGGTAGAAGTTGTTTTCTGTGTTTTCTTTTTCTGCGACTGTGACCTGGTCTTGACACCACTGCTTCTTTTTTTTTCTTCTGGGTACGTTAGGGAGTGGCGTTTCTGTTAGGCAGGACTTTGGGAGCATTGGCATCCCATTTTACGAGGGAACGACACCTCCTAGAGAACCGCTACCTCCAGGTTTAAAAATGATTTGGTTTTTGGTTTGAGTGTCGATGCGAGGATCGGCCAGGTGCGTCAAGGCTACTTTGATTCTGTCAAAACAAAAACCTTTCGCTTGATGTGGAATGTGAATGATGCCTTGCAGTAATTGATGTGCTGTCACCGTAAACCATCGTAAGACTTCTTTGAGACTGGTTTCTAAGGTACGAGCACGTATATGTGGACTTTTTTCGCGACTGATGCCGTACAAGGTACGAATCAATTTGACGGAAAGATGAGACTGACAGGACGCCATGTTAACGATCTGTGAGACAGACCCAAATTGGGCGAGGTTTTTATAGACTTTATTGGTTGTTGTTGTTGTTGTTAAGTCTTCGACGTGGACGCATACACGACAGGCCCTCCGTCTTGGCACCAGTGGTGAAACAGATGGGAACCAAATTGCAAATAATCGTGGGTAGTGTGTCTTAAATCTACAGGTAAATAAGCTTATGGGGTTTGAGTGGCATCGTCGTACGCATGAGTAAGCCAAGGCGTTCCTAACTGTTTGGCTAAGACTTGCACTTCCAATTTATCTCTAGACCTTTTAAACAAGACCACGCAATAAGCATTGAGACTGACGGTGCGATGGACTTTACTTTGTTGAAACAAATTTTGAGTGATGTAAATGATACTGGCATTACGATGATGCCCTTTGCGCGTAAACGTGAGTTTAATTTTTTCTTCGTCTTCTCCTAACATGTCGCCTTGACTTTCTCGCAGAAGGCTGTACGCCGATTGCCACTCTTTGTAACACCACACGATTCGTTGAGGTGCACGATCGATCAAATGATGTTTATGTTCGATCAAACGTTTGACAAATTCGGTATTGACTGAACAGCTGGGTCCGTCAATGAGCATGTTAAAGGGATGGCGAAGATACAAGGCCCCCGAACTGGCACGATCTAAGTGTTCGTCCATGACTTTGAAAGTGGAGGAAGAGGGAGCAGAGACAGTAGAGGTAGCCATTGTACTGTAAGGAATGTCACTTTTGACACGAAGACAGACACGACAAGAGTTTTAATACTTTTTTTCAGGACACGTTTATTGCCATCTTTACAAGTAAACAACACGAAAGACAAAAATACATAGAACCAAATGTATAAGTAGATGAATAAAAGACACATCGAAACGATCATAGTGGAATATAAAAAAGTTTTTGTGCAACATTTTTGATGATCAAGATATGGTGTCGCAGGGACAGTCTGTAATGTTCTTAGGGTCTCTACACTCCTTGGCACAGTCACACAGAGGTCCTCCCGGAATGGTCTTTCGGGGATGTCGATGAAGGTCCTGTCCTGTCCTGAAGGGAGTGGTTCTTCATTTTCTGGTACTGTCATTAACACAGGTTTAAAAGTTACTTTTCTCACAGATCGTTTTAATTTTTTAGGATGATAAATCTTGGGCATAGTGTGCCACTTCTTTTGTCCAGCCTCGAAACCCCAACTTTTCCAGTCACGTACATCTTTCCAGAGTGAGGGTGTAAGTCACAAGCTACACACACATCATCGTACACATTTTCAGTACCTAAAATTTGACGAATCCTTCTTTCCTGTAGAGGTCGAGAAGTTTCGAGATGAAAGCGCAAAGCTTTTAACAGCATGAGTTTTTCGTGTCATTTAAAGGGACCACTTTCATGTTTTCGGGGTTAGTACTGTTCATAAAGAGTCCACAAGGAATCGGCCAGTAAACGAAATCCCAGAAAGCAAGTCCCTAAGACACACACTACACGTCGACCCCAATTTAATGGACACAGTTCTCGTAAAATGCAGTGGTAATCCTCCATCGTTTGAATATTGTCATTGATTTCCTTCCACCGAATTTGTTGTATCACGAATAATAAAGGTCGTGGCATGGCAGTCCGTTTTTATACCTCTTCTGTCGGAGGTAATAAATGTACTTTTTACACAGAATGTCAGTCAAACACTTCCCCTATAGCGAAAGTGACGGATGTAGTGAGTAATTTCTGGCCACTGCCATTCCAGGAAAAAGGTCAAGAATGTCATTAAAATCTTCTAATGTAAAAATGGTCTAAAGCGAAATATTCGGAAGAATGCACACTTGATCCAGAGAAATCTGACTCGCTTGTTGACTTTTGTCAATTTGCTCTTGTGAATTTCTCGACATAAAAGTTCCTCAGTCACCCATTGAGATTTTGCTCTGACAAGTCCCTGCCAAATTTCCTTGAAGATCTTCTCTTGCAATTTGTTTGGTAATCTTTGAATATTATTTTTCAAATGGGGTTTAAATACTTGTCTGGGTGTTGTCCAGCTTATGACTCCAAGCCAAGCTGGTTTCTTAAACAATATGGAATGCCACTTCAATAACGAGGTCCCACTAACGGTAGGTAGTGACAATCCGGAGACCATCGAACATGTTCTAGGGAAGCGGAATCTTTCTGTTCCCACTAGTGAAGTGACACACCGCAACTGAAGCACTTGACTTTATCCCCTTCGCCCAAGTAGATAAATCCGGCTCTAGCTAATTCTTCGGGGGTAGGTCCTCCCAGATATTTTGGCCATTTTCTTCGGAAGGTTTGGAAACGACTTTCAAAGTCACAGTTTTCAGGCAATCGCACAGGCAACGAATATTTGTCTTTCACAGGTTCATTTCGATGAGGGTACGGTGAAATCCGCAGGAGTATGCCCAGTTTTGGATGACATCCATAGGGTGATACCCGCATGGTTTCATAATCATGACATCCACGATGAAAACCAGTAGAGTGAAAATACGTACGATAACGAGTGACATCGCTTTCGCATCCGTCAGGTTTGACATGCACAGCATCACTTTCCATGGTAGGTATAGCAAAGTTCCCATGATGTGGTACTGAATCGCTGAGGTCATAGCGTACGGCATCCATACCATCGCAAGGCACATCATCGTACTCGAGTTTTGCGTTGGCCTTGAGTCTTACGCCTGCTACTTGCTGTGTGAAAGGGTTCATCTTTCCCGCTTGGTGTTCGTAGTTACAATAAACTATTGGTCTTGGACGTTGTCCCTTTTTATATGCTGGCCAATATCGACGTGACCGTACGGTAATGTGAAGAGGTTGGGAAGCCGTGCTCGCTTCTGGTACACGGTTTGATAGACTTTTTCCAAGGGCCGGCTGACGCTTTTGGTGTGTGGGTAAACGTACAATCTTGTGCGGTTCGTTGGTTGTCACTTTAAAATTTCCATCATGTCCAGACTGCAAGGCTTGTTTCAATACACCAAGGTTCACAACTCGACTGGTGCGATAATTGAGAGTCAATCCTTTCACATTACACTCCGTGTGCACTTCTCCTTGTTTGTCAAGGTATTCGTTGCCGCAATTTTTGGGACCGCCACTTGCAAACTTAGAATCTTGTCGTCGGGATGCTCGTCCGTCCAGGCTCCTAAACGGTCTTCTTCGATTTTAGGGTGCTGGTGACCCAGACGATCGATGTAGATGCAACTGTCCCTGTCAAAGTACAACACACGATCTCCTAACTGGTGTAACGCTTCGTAGAGTTATAGTCGAGGAAGGGGTGTCACGTAAGCTGCAATGATGACATTTCCAAATTCGGGAGCTTCTACAAAGTGCAGTTCTTCTTCATAATTGATTAAGATCAAGTCCTCACGAACGACGTCCACGTGTTTCGTGTATTTGGTTTTGTCGTGAATCATCTGGAAGTAGCAGGAAGATTCTGTCAAATACTCCGTCTTGGGAAATCACGGTCGTTGTGCCATTTTGCCCCACAAGCAAATCAACATCACTTTGGCAAACGATCGCTTTGCTTCGTTTTTCTCTACGTTGTCTAAGTGATCCCTTCCTGCTCCCAGTATTTCTCTTTGAATTTGTTTTGATCTTCGGGAGTGTGGCACCAGGAAGGATAGCCGCTGGCTTCTTGTTGCAGTTTTAAAAAGGCATTCACGTAGTCTGCAAAATTGCCTTTTTGAGTCTCGTCGCCATTGTGGTATTTTTCTGTCTTGGGAAAGTGGTAAATTTCGTACACTCCTAACACTTGGTATCCCAGGTCCAGAGCTTTAAGCAATTCCACGCTGACCAACGTTCCCGTCAAGGAGCGTTCTTCCTGTGTGTGCTGACAAGGTCGGCCTTGATTGCACGTTTGGGCACAAGTACGGCACAAGGGAAGCATCAGTTTTCCTTGGCAATGATGTGGTAAAACGGATGATACAAGTTCGTGGGAGGCAAGACTTTGGACTTGATCAATCCTTCTTATTGTCGAATGTTGTCCACGTCGATGCGTTCCTTCAGCAATTGCGGATGCCTTGCGGAAAAGTGACAATATTTGCACACGTAAGGCTACAGCGAACACACGTCCAAGTATTTGATTTCTTCTCCTTTCTCCTCGTCGGCTTAGTACAGCAAACAGGTAGCATTCGTCCTTCCTCCGTACAAGAAGTCCCGACGGTTCATTGGGTCCACCAGCTTGTAACTTACCACGATGAGTTTAAACTCGGGATCGGTTTTCAGTCGGTGATCGTACTCGTGTTCCTACATTTCCGCCACTTGGTATCATTGCTGTTCTAACTTCAATCGACGCTGACATGTGGTCTCGTACAAGTCTTCCATGGTCCGTTGTAAAAACTGATTTTAGTGTCACGCTGAGTGTAACAGATGGAACATCCATGAAATAAGCACCCGTTAAACTCGTACACGATTTTGGGGTTTTCTAAGTCCCAACCATCCACTGAATACCTTCCAATGGCTTTTTCGCCTCCTCCGTTGCAGGCATGTTGGATCCATTTGTCTTCCTTGTCGCACAAGTAATATAACCAGCGTAGGGCTTTGACCGAATATTGACGTTTGACAAAGTTCGTCGTTTGAGGGCTTATGACAGCTAGGGTCTTTTCGGGCATGAATCGTTGGCGGTACACTAAGAAACACGCTTTGGCAATGGTGCAGGCTTCTTTCAAAGGATCTATCCCTCCGTGCTCCATTAACAGTTCTCGAAGTTTTCCACAGCAACGTCGTAAAATGTCCACGTTGGAACGACAATATTTTAACATTTCCTACTGAAAGTCGAAGGGGTCCGAGGCTTGAGTGTGGTACCAAGCGTAGAAAGCTTCTCGTTGTTCGGTACGCATGTTGTCGGGGTCGTAGTAGTGAGCCTCATGCAAATGGGGCAGAACGGCGAGTTTACTGGCTTCGGTATTGAAAAAGTGCGGAAATAGCCTTTGGCCATTTCTGTCATTCCAAACGTTTTAGGCATGCGACTCAAGGGCATCGCCAAGTAACTCATCGAATCTTTAAACTGCATTTGTCCCACTTGCATGGAAATGATTTTGGCTCCGTTCAAAGTCATTTAGGACGTTTGGTACTTTGTTCCGTATAGTGTCTAAAAAGAAATTGCCCATCGTACCCCAAGAAATTATGAGCCATCCTCATGGCATAACGATGACAATCTCCGTAATGTTCGATGTCCTCTTGGCTCCACGTCTCGTCGATGGGGTCTAAGATCCACTGGGCGAAATCGGCTAGCGTGTTCGGTCCCCGAAAGATTTTTTCACGTCCTCCAGGAATCTTGCTCGGGAAGGCCTTTTTCTCTTGGGTCGTAATAAAGAGGTCTGATACATTTGTTTCAGACTTCTTAACTCTGCCAAAATGTCTAAAAGTACCGTCACCGTTTGAGTTTCACTCATCTCTTCTCCTAGACCTTGTTTCTTCTCTGCTTCTTCTTCCTCCTGTCGTTTCCTTCTTGCTTCTTCTTCTTCTTCTTCTTCTTCTTCTTCTCGCTGTTGCTGTTGAAGGAGAAAAGCTTGTTCTGCTTCTTTTTGCTGTTGTAAAAATTTCTCCAATTGTTATTTCTGTCTCTGTTTAATATCCTCGACGTGTGGTAAAGAAGGAGAAGGTGAAGAAGGTGCTGGTACCGGAACAAATTCTTGCGAAGAAGCGAGAAAATCTACTAAATCCCAATTGAAATTGACGTCTTCTAGAAGTAGGTCTGTGTTGACTTTGGTTGCTGCTGCTATACCATCGCTTCTCGTCACTACGACCGGTGCACCCCAATTCATCGTCTTCTTAGTTTCCGTCATGTTTCACAAAACAATGTCGCATCGATTCACTGCGCACAGACGCTAGCGAACCTATATAGGGAATGTGACGTCACAAGTAGCTCTCTTCGGATTGGAAGACAGACTCCGCGAGTGGCTGAATTTTGTAACGCGTGTTTGGATTGGTGAACAATCTCAATCTGTTTCGATCCGCTCTTCCATTATAAATAAACGCGGTTCACTTCATTCCCTTCACCTGTTCTCGTCACAAAGATGTGGACAAACTTTGAATCCTCTACTCTCCTATCGTCGATGCTGTTCCGTACGGACTTAGCCATGTATGTTAAATCATCATGGACCATCATCCGGATCATCGATACGACTGTTTGGAAAAGAAGGATCTATATGGAGAGACAAGGCTGTCTGAAGCGAGTCTTCAACTACGGACCAGAGGTTAGACGAAGTTTGAGGAAGAGAAGAAGACCTATGCGATGCCCTCTATGTTAACGGAGTGGTGTTAACATAAAAACCAACGGCCCTTTTCAGGGCCACTTCATATGTCTCGAAAAGATATCTCTTCTTTCTTGCCTAAAAGCATTTTAGTCGATTGTATATTTTATGTTTAAGTCCAAAAAAAAAAAAAAAATTATTCTCTTACTTAAAATTTTTTTAATCGATTTTATATTTTAGGTTTAATAGATTGATGTTCATCAATTTATGGTTGTGTTGTATATGTCTCTGTCTCTATTGTATTTGCCCCTACCTAGAGTATCCGCGCGTATTCAGGTCATCTACTTTCCACATTGTTGCTTGTACCGTGACGTCACCCATCTGTTCCTTTCCTATTGTCACTATACTGTCCCAGTCCCTTGTCGCTATGCATTCTCAATTCCTTGTCGCTCTATAGTCCCAGCCATGTTAAATTTTCCATGTTAAATTTCCCTTGTCGCCACGGTACAACTCCCCCCCCATTTAACATTACAGTCTTCGTGTAGCTATAGTATCCCCATTAACTACTAATAACACACCTAGATACCTGCCCGACCATCTGCCGTTATATATAATAATATACCTAGATACCTGCTCAGAGAGTTACCTAATGACTAATATGCTTTTTTAAAGGTCTGTTTCTATAAATGTTTGTATATGTTTGGCATGCATAGATATGATCACATGCTGAGATAGAAACATTAGTGACTTTTGCGTATCAATCAGATTTGTTTATATGATTCTTATTACATTACTCGGTTATCTAAGATGTTCTGATTAGTTCAGTCAGGAACGATATCATTTACTTATATCAATTGTTTAATTTGGTGCGCTTCATTCTGTTATGCCCATTGTTGGATTCTGTGTGAACGAATTTGATGTCAGATTCATTCATGTTTCAATTATGTTATTAATAAACATCTCATTCACGAAATTGCTATCATTGTCTTCGCTACAATTTAATTCCATCCGACTTCATCCTCTTACACACTGGACTTCAAGTTATTTGCGTTTTGTATGAAATACTCCCTTTGTCGCGAGGCTGTAATGAAATTCTCGAAGACTTTATTGTTAAGTAAATATCAATAACTCGTATAACATCACATCATGTTCCACTCATTTCGTCACTGGAACATACTGAGTTCAGAATTGAAAACCAATACCACCACGATCTGTGCTTAAGAACTAATGAATATTATAAGCACAGTTTATGTAAATATATTAAAATTGCTATATATTTGTTTTATTTTCAATTACATATTATCGTTACGAATAATTGATATAATTTTAATTATCAAGTTAGAAATTTTTATACAAGAAGTTAAACTTCTTACAGTATATGTAGCAACGTTCTAATAAAATTGCCACCCTTAGATGAATATTTAGACAGTACTTGATGCATGTGGTAAGTTCGCCTGCTTTTATGGTAAATTAATTGGCTTTTAAGTTTTTCATATTTGGTAATATCACTAGTATCTACCTTCTGTCAAAACACACCAATCAATATAACCAATGTCCTGCATTTTAAACTTAGGATAAACCGATTGATAAAGAGAGGATCTCAATGGGTAACGATTTAATAACGAATTTATACAACGAGTTCTATAATATCCAGATTTTGCGAGTCTTTGCGACATGATTCAACGAGCTTCATAAATTTTATATTAAATCGTTACCCATCTGAGGTTCTATTTATCATCAATTTTAATTCAAAGAGAGACTGCCACTACGAATAAATACAATATTTGACTCTCATAACATAACTTTTCAACGCAGAATGTATATGCAAATTCATTATGATGTCAAATGAGAAATGTGTAGTGTAGCTAGAGTGTGGTGCTCTCAATTTCACTTCTAAACATTCGAATTTGTTGGATATATGATGGAATGATAATAGATGCAGATATTCCTGATTTACAATAATGTATTTTTGACCGGATATTTGCCTTTTTCGATTTGTAACTGTAGACTATTTTAGATACAAACAAATCAGGATTTGTATCACACGATAAGGACTATTTTACGGAGTAAACATGCTGCGGTTGGACAACGTTCTTTCCGTTTGGAGGGCGGTTTATGTTCACATTCTTCTGTGAACAGAGGTGAGTTTATTTACTCCTATAAGTTAACATTTAAACCGGTAAACATTGGTGGTTTCCTGCAGGATTTCTATGATTGCCGATTTAAAACCATTGATGCGTTTGAATGAATAATATCATATATTAGGTATCCCTGGTAGGATATGCTTCATAAACGATGTACGGTCAGTGGACTTTTTCCTAAAAGTGATAAGGTTGGAAGCCATCTTTGCGGTAAAGGTGGAATTTTTCATAAAAATTTTTAATTCCAGTAGCGTATGGTTTTGTTTCTCATATCTGAAAATTAGTGTCTAGTACGATAGATACTGGTCAATGGATAATCAATAGATTTGAAAATTTAGTGGCTTTAGGATTCTTCATACAACCTTCAATGCCAGTTGTTGCATGGGAGGCAGTTGTCTGTGGTTTTCATAATGTCCGGTGATCACTGGTTTAGGGTTCTTGTATAAAGTTTAGGAGGCCGGTACCCAATGGCTGAAGCTGGGTGGCCTTGGGTTTTCATAAATCTTTGTCACTGGCCAGTGGTCTAGGATTATTAATCGAATTTTTCAAATCCAGTGGCCCCCGATGAATTTAAATGGTTTAGGGTATTTGCTTCAGTTTTGAAGGCGAATGTCAGAGTGTTTATCACAACATTGTGGAGGCTAGGAACTCGGTGGTCTATGGTGTTTCAATAAGAAAATGTGCGATGGATGACCACATGCTAGTAGAACAAATAATTGAAAAACGGCTTAAAGAAAACTGCTTAATATACATACATACATACATACATACATACATACATACACACACACATGCATACATACACACACCGTATTCAGCAGCCCTGTAATTCCGAGATAAACTGTA
>JAECUM010029784.1:0-32434 GCA_016617855.1 Megalonaias nervosa
TTGGTATATTTCACAAGGGCAAGTGAAAGCCAAACAGATAGGAACCCCTGGCTAACTTATGCGAACGACAATGGTGCGTCTTAAACACCTCATGCATCTTGACGACCCTTC
The DNA here is from genome assembly GCA_016617855.1 of Megalonaias nervosa. Classification (NCBI taxonomy): domain Eukaryota; kingdom Metazoa; phylum Mollusca; class Bivalvia; order Unionida; family Unionidae; genus Megalonaias; species Megalonaias nervosa. Next base: position 112 of record JAECUM010029784.1, read on the forward strand.
GATTCAAACCCTACCACGAAAGAAAAAGGTTGCAAGAAAAGAAAAAAAACCAGACAGTTGGTGTCATTAAGAGAACTAGAGACGGTACTGTGCCGTTCGGACACGTACGTACTCCAGAAACCACGCTGCTCGGCAACGATGTCTCCTTCTCTCTATCACTTCTACTTTTGTCCTTGACCAAGATATCTACCAACCCTGATGTAATATTTGTGTTTCCTCATTTGATATATTTTTAAAAAATACTAAATCCATTTTTAACAGAACTACCCATTTTCGACAGCAGCGACGACGTCTCCTACTGCTCTTACCACTGTTGTTGCACCTACAAAGGCGATCTTTCCTAAGACCAAAGTATGAGACAGAGGAAGTAAGTTGTGAAGTTGAGCGGAGGTGTCTAAACAACAACTGTCAAGCCCCTATGTTCCAGTTCTGTTTATGATAATAACTTGCGATACTTCACATTTTCTAAAGTGAAAATGTTTACAAGCCGTACAAAAGTTATGGGACTTTAGATTTTGACACTTGCACAGACTTTTTCACTTCATAAGTGTCACGAGAAAAATATATATCCGATTTGTACCATTTTCCAAAACACGCACACACTTGCAACGTGACCAGAATCTGTACTTCTTTATTTGTGGATATCCCACAGACCTGTCCCAGCATACAGAAATGGTTGAGAACTGTAGCAATATCCCCTCATTGTTTCAGAAATATCAAAGCTTTTATGTGTATTTTCCCTGTTCCACCCTTTATTAGTGCTTAGGTATGTTCTCTAAAGACAGAAACAATTTTGAAAAAATTAATTTTGAATTAAGGTTTCAGAAAACACGTCTGACCTTGTCACTGTGCGAAGAGCGACTGAAGGAGATTCGAAGCTAAGGTGGTAGAAAATAGGTGTAGCCAATAAAATTGCATCTTACGACTGACGCATTTTTTGGGGGGTAGGCTCTTGCATTTTTACCATTGCAGTGCAGACTGACTGGAATGTGAGCTTACAATCCTGTGTTGTGTACCGTAACATTTCTTCTTGTCACATCAAATACTTAACTGTGCCATTATTGTTCGCGTTTTGAAACTGACCAAAACAAAATATTTTCTCACTTGGACATTTCGACATACACAGATTCGCATAGGTAGAGAGAAATGATATAGTATTGAGTGGTAGTTTTTTTTTTTTTTTTTAAACTAGTGAATTTGGGGATTGTATGAAGTAAATAAACTAAAGTGCAGTGAACCTCAAGGATGATAACCCAAGCTGTCTGTCCATTGATGCATGTATTTACATCAGAAGAAATATGATCTCTAAAACACAAAGATATAAGGCAAGCATGATTAGAATGAACACAAGGAGAGCAAACTGTAGTAACAAAGGTATGTTTTCCTCCACGTCCGTGTAACTTAAAGTTTCGAGCTCCTTGCAAGACAAACTTGGTACCTTTTGTAGAGCTTGAAATAAGAAAACTGAACAAACTTAAGCACTTTGCTATAGATATTTTCTTTCGCAGCAACAGACTAAACAACATAACTACCGTTACAACAATAAACACTCTTACATTTTCTATAAAATAGAAATACATCAAAAAATAGAATTAAGGATTAACGATGACTAACCAACAAAACCGAATTTAACAAAGGCAATGACATGTATAGAAATGCCACTCACTTTGAGAAGGTACTTGGATGTAATCTGCCATGCACCAACAACTTGAAAAAATGTATAAACAGAGAGAAACCTTAATTCAAAATTAATTTTTTCAAAATTGTTTCTGTCTTTAGGGAACATACCTAAGCACTAATAAAGGGTGGAACAGGGAAAATACACATAAAAGCTTTGATATTTCTGAAACAATGAGGGGATATTGCTACAGTTCTCAACCATTTCTGTATGCTGGGACAGGTCTGTGGGATATCCACAAATAAAGAAGTACAGATTCTGGTCACGTTGCAAGTGTGTGCGTGTTTTGGAAAATGGTACAAATCGGATATATATTTTTCTCGTGACACTTATGAAGTGAAAAAGTATGTGCAAGTGTCAAAATCTAAAGTCACATAACTTTTGTACGGCTTGTAAACATTTTCACTTTAGAAAATGTGAAGTATAGCAAGTTATTATCATAAACAGAACTGGAACATAGGGGCTTGACAGTTGTTGTTTAGACACCTCCGCTCAACTTCACAACTTACTTGCTCTGTCTCATACTTTGGTCTTAGGAAAGATCGCCTTTGTAGGTGCAACAACAGTGGTAAGAGCAGTAGGAGACGTCGTCGCTGCTGTCGAAAATGGGTAGTTCTGTTAAAAATGGATTTAGTATTTTTTAAAAATATATCAAATGAGGAAACACAAATATTACATCAGGGTTGGTAGATATCTTGGTCAAGGACAAAAGTAGAAGTGATAGAGAGAAGGAGACATCGTTGCCGAGCAGCGTGGTTTCTGGAGTACGTACGTGTCCGAACGGCACAGTACCGTCTCTAGTTCTCTTAATGACACCAACTGTCTGGTTTTTTTTCTTTTCTTGCAACCTTTTTCTTTCGTGGTAGGGTTTGAATCGAAGGGTCGTCAAGATGCATGAGGTGTTTAAGACGCACCATTGTCGTTCGCATAAGTTAGCCAGGGGTTCCTATCTGTTTGGCTTTCACTTGCCCTTGTGAAATATACCAAGTCATTGTCACAACAAGAGGTAGAGAGGGGTATATATACCGAGAGAACGAACTTGGTTCAATTATTTCTGAATCAGCAATCGAGATGAAACGATCGCACGATTTCAGTGAGAGAGAAGAAGAAGGTAAGAGGCAGCGACGTGACGTATCGCCTCACACACGAAAAGAAGTGTTTGCTCAAATCGAAGACATGAGCGAACCTGAACCAACACATTCCACGTCTGCGACCAGACCGAGAGAGCCTATTCCAAACCAAAGTCCACCAGTATCACCCGAAAAGTATTACCACATTCGAGAGACGGTAAAACGCTCCTCCAGAAAATTTAGAACTACGGCCTACACGTACACGGTAAAGTTTAAAGATTTCAAGTCAGACGTACCGCTGAAGAAAGCAGAGGGGTTCATCGCCGATGTGTGGGATTCTTTGTTAGCCGCACTGAAACGACGATGCCAATGCAAAGAAGACGATGTCATGAGACTTTCCATTCATCACGACAGTTTGAAATCACCCGTTTGGATCGAGTTTAGCAGCCCAGCAGAATTGACATCTTCCAAAGTCATCGACAAGATTCAGCACGTGCAACAATCCAACGACAAGTTTCACATCACCGACGGAAAAGCGACACTGTTCATGACCCACGTGTCTCTTCCCCAAGGGACAGGACAACGCAAAAAGATGTTATTGGTAGACGACCTTCACAGCATCATGCGCAGCATCGTTCAAATTAACAACATTCAAGACCAGATGTGCTTAGCCCGTGCCATCGTGTTGGGACGAAAGTATGCCGACAAGAACGGCACGAAAGAATGGAAAAGAGCCTGGAAAACTATTCGACGATCGGACCGAACCAAACAACGAAGAGAAGCAGAACTCCTGTTAAAACAAGCGGGGATATCCAAAGACACACCCTGTGGCATTCCTGAAATGCAAAAATTGCAAGACGTCTTGGCTCCACGCTACACGTTGAAAGTGCATCCTCAAGAAGTGCGCAGACCTCTGTTGTTTCGAGGCAAAGATTTCAAAGACGGAAAATACATTCACGTCTATCATCACGATGAACATTTCGATGCCATTACCAGTATCACTGGATTCCTGGGAAACAGTTATTACTGTGAGAAATGTGACTATGGCTATAACAATCGAGAGCAACACAAGCATTGTGGATCGAAATGTAAGGGATGTTTAGCTTCTGAACCCTGTCTGGATGAAGAACAAGAACGAGTGCATTGCTCTGCTTGTCAGCGCACGTTTGTCAGTCCTGCCTGTTACCAACAACATCTGAAGACGCAAGGTTCACAGCAGAAATGTGCTTGTCAACTCTTGAGATGTGCTCTACTTGTGGACAAGGCATACGTACCAACAGTGCCAAGGCACACGTCTGTTCAGGAAAGAAGCGATGTCACATTTGTTGCCAAAGCATGGACTTGGAACACCAATGCTACATTCAAAATTACCATTCCAAATATGAAGAGGAAGAAGAAGAAGATAATGACCAGAAGAAAGGCCATTTCATCTTTTCCGATTTCGAATGCATGCAAGAGACTGGCATTCACATTCCTAATTTCTGCGTGGCTCATCGAGCGTGTGAGAAGTGCATCCAAGAGCCTATCTTGACTCATTGCCCTCACTGTAGCAAGATTCCTGGAGGACGTGAAAAAATCTTTCGGGGATCGAACACATTGGCCGATTTTGCCCAATGGATCTTAAACCCTATCGACGAGACGTGGAGTCAAGAGGACATCGAACGTTACGGAGATTGTCATCGCTATGCCACGGTGATGGCTCACAATTTCTCGGGATACGACGGACAATTTCTTCTCAGATATTATACGGAAAAAGGTACCGAACGCCCTAAAGTGACTTTGAACGGAGCCAAAATCATTTCCATGCAAGTGGGTCAAGTGCAGTTTAAAGATTCGATGAGTTACTTGACCATGCCTTTGAGTCGCTTGCCTAAAACGTTTGGAATGACAGAAATGGCCAAAGGCTATTTTCCGCACATTTTCAATACCGAAGCCAATCAACATGCCGTTCTACCCCATTTACCTGAGGCTCACTACTACGACCCCGACAACATGCGTACTGAACAACGAGAAGCTTTCTACGCTTAGCACCACGCTCAAGCCTCGGACCCTTTCGACTTTCAGGAAGAAATGTTAAAGTATTGTCGTTCGGACGTGGACATTTTACGGCGATGCTGTGGAAAATTTCGAGAACTGTTCATGGAACACGGGAGGGATCGATCCTTTGAAAGAAGATTGCACCATTGCCAAAGCGTGTTCCTTAGTGTACTGCCAACGGTTCATGCCCGAAAACACCCTAGCTGTCATAAGTCCTCAAACGACGAACTTTGTCAAACGTCAATACTCGGTCAAAGCCTTACGCTGGCTACATTACTTGTGTGACAAGGAAGACAAATGGATCCAACATGCCCGCAACGGAGGAGGCGAAAAGACCATCGGAAGGTATTGGGTAGATGGCTGGGACTTAGAAAACCCTCAAATCGTGTACGAGTTTAACGGGTGCTTATTTCACGGATGTCCCATCTGCTACCCTCAACGTGACACTAAAAACCAGTGTTTGCAACGGACCATGGAAGATTTGTACGAGGCCACTTGTCAGCACCGATTGAAGTTAGAACAGCAAGGATATCAGGTGGTAGAAATGTGGGAACACGAGTACGATCACCGTTTGAAAATCGATCCCGAGTTTAAGCGCATCGTGGAAAGTTACAAGCTGGTGGACCCTCTGAACCCACGGGACAGTTTGTACGAAGGACGGACGAATGCCACCTGTTTGCTGTACAAAGCCGACGAGGAGAAAGGTGAGGAAATCAAATACTTGGACGTGTGTTCTCTGTATCCGTACGTGTGCAAATATTGTCACTTTCCTGCAGGGCACCCGCAATTGCTGACGGAACAAATCGATCTGGGCAACATTCGACAATACGAAGGATTGATCAAGTGTAAAGTCTTGCCTCCCACAAACTTGTACCATCCCGTTTTACCACATCATTGCCAAGGAAAACTGGTGCGGTACTTGTGCCGAAACGTGCAACCAAGACCAACCTTGTCACCACACCCAGGAAGAACGCACCTTGACGGGAACGTGGGTCAGCGTGGAACTGTTAAAAGCTCTGGACCTGGGATGCCAACTGTTAGAAGTGTACGAAATTTGCCACTTTCCCAAGACAGAAAAATACCACAAGGGCGATGAGACTCAGAAAGGCATTTTCGCAGACTACGTGAATGCCTTTTTGAAACTAAAACAAGAAGCCAGCGGCTATCCTTCCTGGTGCCACACTCCCGAAGACCAAACAAAGTCCAAAGAGAATTATGGGAGCAGGAAGGCATCACTTTAGACCACGTGAAGAAAAACGAAGGAAGGCGATCGTTTGCCAAAGTGATGTTGAATTGTTTGTGGAGTAAAATGGCACAACGACCGTGTTTACCCAAAACGGAGTATTTGACAGAACCTTCCCGCTACTTTCAGATGATTCACGACAAAACCAAATACATGAAACATGTGGACGTCGTTCGTGAGGACTTGATCTTAGTCAGTTACGAAGAAGAACTGGACTTTGTAGAAGCCGACGAATTTGGAAATGTCATCATTGCGGCCTACGTTACAGCCCATGCTCGCTTAAAACTGTACGAAACTTTAGAACTGTTAAGAGATCGTGTGCTGTATTTTGACACGGACAGTTGCATCTACATCGATCGTCTGGGTCAACAGCACCCTAAAATCGAAGGAGAGCGTTTAGGAGCCTGGACGAATGAGCATCCCGACGACAAGATTCTAAGTTTTGCAAGTGGCGGTCCCAAAAATTACGGCTACGAATACCGTAACCCTCAAGGAGAAGTGCACACAGAGTGTAAAGTGAAAGGATTGACTCTCAATTATCGCACCAGTCGAGTGGTGAACTTTGGCATATTGAAGCCTTGCAGTCTGGACAGGATGAAACTTTAAAGTGACCACCAACGAACCGCACAAGATTGTACGTTTACCCACACACCAAATCGTCAGTCGACCCTTGGAAAAGGTTTATCAAATCGTGTACCAGAAACGAGTTCGGCTTCCCAACCACTTCACTTTACCGTACGGTCACGCCGATATTGGCCAGCATATAAATAGGGACAACGTTCAAGACCGATAGTTCATTGTCACTGCAAACGCCAATCGAGAAAGATGAATACTTTCAAACAGCAAGTATCGAGCGTAAGACTCAAGTCCAACGAGAAACTCGAGTGCGATGCTGTGCCTCACGATCACATCACCAACGCAGTACCACATCTTAGTTGTTTATTTAATAACGCCATGGCAAACTACGTGCAACCAGTGCGACTTCCAGACCACAAGACTTTACATTATGGACATGCTGATATCACCCAGTATAAAAAAAGGGACCACTTAAAAGAACGACACTTCATTGCGAGGACAAACACCGAGAAAGATGAATCACTCTACGCAGATGAAAAAAGAGAAGGAACAAACATCAATGACCACTTTCACTACCATACCCTCACAGCAAAGCGCGTCCAAAAAGGAAAAAGATTCAGTAGACCTAAAGGAGTATTTTAGCATCCAAATAATTCAGACAGCGACTTCGAGAAAATTTAGAACGACAACTTACACCTACACGGTGAAATTTAAAGACTTTGCGCCTGACGTTCCAGCCGAGGAAGCAGCAGGTTTCATTACGGACTTATTTGACTCACTGTTAGAGGAACTCAAACGTCAGTGTCAAGTCAGAACTCGAGGTCGTTTGACCCTATCTATGTATCACGAAAGTTTGAACTCTCCTGTATGTCTCGGGTTTAGCACACCTGCAGAATTAACTTCTTCCAAACTATTGAGGGCTATTGCTTCGACGATGCAGACGATGGGAGAAAAATTTGACATCACCGATGGAAAAGTGACCATTCATATGGCATACGTTGTACCTCCATGGGAAGAAGACAATAACCACCATTGATCTGCTTGTAAATAAGTTTACCTAGCACGATGGATATACCAACAGATCTACAGATGAAAGGGAGTACGTGATGGAAAACATCTAGGCTGGGACACAAGTAGTAGCTGAGCAGATTTAAAAACAACGTGCGTGACTGATAAAAAGAAAAGCACGAATTTTGTCCAGTTGGATCGTTTGTTTCTTGTTTTAGCTTTTTCTCAAAAATGGACATTAATTGTAGCATGAAAAATGTCATTCTTTTATGAAAAGTATATACGTTGTATATGTTTTTTGAAGGCATGAACTTCAATTTTTAAAAGTAGTTTCTAGAACCAAGAAATGGATAACTTGTATGTATTAAATGGACAGTGCTTAAACCAAAGCACAGGCCGTAGAGCCCATGTATATATTTGAATAAATGTCTGTACCCATACAAAAGTCTTTTCTTTTGGAGTCTCTATTCTGTCTGCGAGTCTTTCTTTGGAACATCTCTGTCCCTTTTTCTGTTTGTTTGGATGTGTATTTGTTTGTTTCTGTATGTCTATGTTTGTCTCTCTCAACCCTTTGTCCAATAAATACATTTCACCCTATAAATAGTTTTGACCCTATAAACCCCACGACATTACCCATGTTCAATTTCCATTGACCTCCATTTGACATTCCCATGTTAAATTCCCATTGTCCCCAAACTACAAACCACCTCTTCTACCACAGAAGCCTACGTGAGGCTATAAATCTTGAGGCTACGGTACAAACGACCAAATTTTAACATAGAAGTATACGTGAGGCTATAAATTTTGGAGCTATAGTGCCGGGACCCTTTTTTAACATAGAGGTCTACGTGGGGCTATAAATTTTGGGGCTATAATGCCGGGACCTGTTTTTAACATTACTGTCTGCGTGGGGCCATATCGACCCCATATACTACTATCATGGGCACAGATTTTGCTGTTAAAATAATACGTTCTTGTCTGTCTCTACTGATATCTGCATCTAATGGCTTAAACAAATGTTTACTTTCTGGTAAGAAATGAAGCCCATGTAACCAAAATTCAAACAAAAATAGAAGCAATTTTCGAGATGACTGTGGCGCTTGGGATGGGTCACCTACCACCCATCATCATCATCATCATCATCATCATTAGATTCATCATCATCATCGTCAATCCCTTAACCCAAGAGGTCGTTGGGGCACCAAAGTTGACTTTACAATCGATTCTCTCCATCTTTCCCTGTTCTATGCTGCCTTTTGGGAATCTCCAAATCCCATGCCTTTACAATCGATTCTCTCCATCTTTCCGTTCTATGCTGCCTTTTGGGAATCTCCAAATCCCATGCCTGTCCACTCCTTAATGTTGTCTTCCCACCTCTTTTTCTGTCTACCTCTTCTTCTGCAACCTTGCACTGTGCCTTGCAAGATTGTTTTTGCCAGTCCAGATGATCTTGAGAAATGACCGTACCACTTCAGTTTGCGCTTTTCTACAGAGATCAAGACGTCTTCATAGGATCCGATGGTTCGTTGTATCCTGTTGTAGACTTCTTCGTTGGTTACATGGCCAATGTATGAGATGCCCAAGATCTTGCGGTAGCATCTCATTTCGAAGGTTTGAATCCTTCTTTGTAGATCTGATGTGAACGTCCATGATTCACAAGCATACAGAAAGATGGATATGACAATCCAGCGCATCAGCCTTATTTTAGAACCAAAAGTAATGTTGGTATCTTTCTATATTGGTCTCAACCTTGTTATTGCTGCTGTTGTCTGGGCAATCCTGCAAATTAGTTCTGGTTTGGAGCCCTCATCTGTGATAATTGATTCCAAGTACTTGAAACTTGTGACTCTTTGCAGCTTCTGCCCACTGACCTTTATTTCTGCACTGATGCCATTGGTGTTGTTTGTCATCAGTTTGGGGTTTTCGGCACTAATCTCCATACCGTATGCTGTGGAGGTTGTGTTGAGGCGTTCAGCCATGTCAGCCAGGTCTTTTTCATCTCCTGCTAAACCATCAATATCATCTGCGAGGCGAAGATTGGTGATTGTTCTTCCTCCAATGCTGACAGTGCCCTTGTGGTCAAGCAAGGCATCCGCCATGATCATTTCCAGGAATATGTTGAAGAGTGTAGGTGACAGTATACATCCCTGCCTGACTCCAACTGTTGTTCGAAACCAATCTTCTCTGCTGCTGTTGAAGAGGACAGCACTGGTGGTTTTGTCATAGAGGTGTTCAACAACCTGCACTAGGTTTGAACTTATATTATACTTCCTCATAGTTGCCCATAAGGCTGCATCCCATACCCTATCAAAGACCTTTTTGAAATCTATAAAGACGTGATGTAGATTATGCTGATGCTGAAGGTATTACTAGCAAAGGAGTCTGAGATTGAAGATTTGTTCTGTGGTGCTCCTTCCTGCTCTGAAGCCTGCCTGCTCTTCAGCAATAATTTTCTCTGCATGAGGCTTTAGTCTGTTGAGAATTATCTTCAGCATGACTTTGCTCGCGTGACTGATCAAACTGATGGTTCTGTAGTTTTGGCATAGCTGTAGGTTTCCTTTGTTGGGGAGCACGATGACAAAGGATTGAGTCCATGTGGTGGGCCATTCTCCTGTCTGCCATATGTGGTTGCAGATTGTTGTTTGGACTGTGACTATCTCTTCTCCTCCTGCTTGAATGAGCTCTGCTGGTATGTTGTCAATTCCGGTTGACTTTCCTTTCTTTAGTGACCTAATTGCAATTTCTACTTCTTCACGAAGAATGGGGTTGTCATCAATTTCTTCTGCCTGAGGGCAATTTAGTACTGCTGGATCTCCTTGGGTCCTATAATTGTACTATTCTGAGCAGTATTCTGTCCATCGCTTGAGGATCTCTTGAACTTCTGCAGGAATGTTCCTGATTTGTCTTGGATGGTGGTAGTTTTCCCTTGTTTATGGGTTGTGAGATTTTCATCAGTTGGTATGCCATTTTGCTGTCATTTATACTCAGAATGTCTTCGATTTTGCAGCATTGTCTTTCTATCCAGGATTCCTTTGCCTTTTTCATGCTTTTCCTGACCATATTTTTTATCTCTCTGTATTTTCTAGCTCCTTCATTATCTTTTTTTCCCTTTTTCAGTTCTCTTCTTTTGTAGCATAGGTCAAGGATATCTGTCGTGACCCAAGGTTTCTTTGTTCGACGATATTTGCCAATGATCTCGCTAGCTGTGCTAGTCAAAGCTGTGTTGAATGTGGTTGTTAAGGACTCTAAGTCGGTGTCTTGGCTGTCCAGGGTTATCAAACGTGCAAATTTACCACCTATTGGTGCTTGGAAGGCTTCTGTGACTTTTGGATCTTTCAATTTTTTAAGGTCAAATTTGATTCTTGATTGGTTAGGCTTTTTGATCACAGTGGCAACTCTGACAGTGACTGGGCACGCACAATGATACCCCACCCCCCACACACATGCACCCTATCTTCTTTAATCAGCCATAATACCTATATTTCATTTAGTATGACCAATAGGCCAAGGCATGTTTTGCCCGATATTTTTGGGGTCATTGTATTGGTATTGTTTTTCTTGTCATCTTCGTCGCCGTCCTTTGTAAGTATCTTGCCCTATCATATTTTACAGATTTATTATCTACCTCCAATACGCAAAACGTTTTATTAGAGGTACGAAATATTCCATTAAAAGACGGTGAGAATATGGTACTTAATTATAGCGTCATCATTCAATTCAATATTAGTAATTTGCATAAAATTTAATGAGCCATTATGAATACAATGAGAACAAAATTGACATGATTTTTTAAAACAGATTATTAAAATATATTGCACCTTTGAACAGAGATAACACCTCTATTTTAGTTACGTTATCATTTTCTTTATTATAATTTATACGAGGTCCAAACATTAGCAGAATATAGACGTATAAATATTGACATATGATATTGTATTTATTTAACATTTTCATTTTTTAGTATATAAGTTTAATTTAGTACTGTTAGTATATAGTACAATATTTAGTATCATTGCTATTTTCCCAATGATCTAAGATAGTGTCATTTTGCATTGGATGTGGACGGTAATGTGTTTTTCAGCAGCAGCAGGGAGGGTGAACAGACCAAGTTTATTCCTGAAAATAAAGCATCCTACGGAGGGTGAACAGACTAAGTTTTATTGTCACAAATAAAGCTTTTTACGGAGGGTGAATAGACCAAGTTTTATTTTCACAAATAAAGCTTCCTACGAAAATGAAAATACAAACGTCAATAATTCTAAACCGAGACCTCTAACCGGATTAGCGCATTTTTGTTTAGCCGTTTGTATTTTCAAATTTATTTACCAACCCTTGGTGCAAACACCAGGACGCTCACTGTTGGTCGTCACCTCTCTGCTGCTGGTGGCGTAATTAAATCATCATTATATCAATAATACTAACCATGAAATCTCGCACAGCTAAAGTAGCTCGGCAACGAATAGAGGCAATTAAGAAATATCTCCCTGTCCGTGATTCTGTCAAGCAACAACTACAAGCTCGTCAGGAGTCTCAGGTGGAATTTACAGAAGGTGCAAAACAGTTATTTAAGCCAGTTATAAAAGCTACGGAAGGTCTTCTTCCCACGTTGGAGCAAACCGATAAAGCAAACTGAGCAAACCGCTAAAGCAACTGGAAAAATAGCAGAAAGAACTAAAAAAACCAAAAAGGATTCTGAGAGAACTTTCAGGTGAAACAGCTGCTGCTCAACCACAAACACAAAGACAAGAAATACTTGATAACATTGACCAGCTTCGTTCTGGATCTTATACCAGAACCAGAACCAGAATCAGAACTAGAACAAGAAATGATCAGAATTAATCCGACTGATAAATTTACCGAAGACAGTATTAACCACATCAAAACACTCAGCAGCGTGAAAGAATTACCTACGTTTGCCGCGGCAAGTTTTAGTTCCAATAAAGATTTTTTGAAATCCGAGTACCATGATCATTCTGTAAGTCGTGACAGCTGGTATAAATGGATATTTCGCATACACTACGATACTGATCAGGCCGGAAATGATGATACAAAATATATTGCATTTATCAGTGGAATATATAACTATTTTTCATGGTTACAACAACATCAATTACAACAACGACAACCACAAAAACAACAACAACCACAAAAACGACAACAACAAAAACAACAACAACCACAAAACAACAACAACCACAAAAACAACAATCACAGCAACCAGTCAAAAAAGCAGGCAAAACAAGTGAGGAAGAAGAATGGCAAGATGCAAGTTCTATCCCCGGTGCCACTGGAAGTGGTAGTGCCACTTCTGGTACAGATACCAGGGGAGTGGTTTTATTACTCCATGTCCCAATGACGTCCTTGCTGATGTTGAACGACTAGAAATTCTGACTGGCGGAAAACGAGCCGGTAATAATTCCCCAAAAATCATTAATGAAGCAGCTGCTATTGTCAGAGATTATTTACAGGCGGTATCATGGATATTAATGTTTATCGGTCCCTCATTGACAAAATCGTTGATGATTACCGCAGTAACTGATGCAATTAGATCAGTGACAAGAAAATAATATGATCATACAAAATGCTCAACGTGAACCTGTAATGGTCAGGGTGATAAATTCACGATTACCAACATATAAAGCGATCTACGTAGATGGACTCGGCGATGTTGTTCAGGGTCTATTCAGAAAGATATCCCCAAAAGCAATACCGATTCCAAAGCAACTTTGAATGAAAGTTATTGACCTTGTTCGTGATAAAGGTATTGGTGTTGTTGGTGATGCTGCTAGTAAAGCATTCTGGGCAATCAAGGATAGACTAGCACGATTAATACGCAGATCGCCAGCGGTCCGACCTCAGCCAGTAAAACTACAGCCAGTAAAGCTGTCAAGTACCGAAGTCATGCCAGCAGGTGTCAGTAAAATAATAAATGAAGCTGCAAATAAAAAACTAGCAGAGTTGGCTGGTGTACCCCTATCAGAAAAAGAAAAAATATAACTGCTAGTCTAATAGCAGGAAGTGGTCTTCGTGTTAGACGATAACAAGTATAATAAAATGTTTAAGCGTGTATCTGATCCCGCATTCGACATGGATGGGCCAGTCCTCAAAGATGAATCGGTACATGATTATCAGTTTTATTCCTATGATGCACGAGAGCCAAATAAGCGTGGGCGAACTGAGCTGCAAGTTCAGGATACAAGAATATATTTCTTACCCGCTGCAGCATTTATTGAAGTAGACAGTGAAATTCTAAAATCAGATGATACTGAATATTTAGCTGATGTTAGAGTTGGTTTTGTTAATAATGGAATCGTGGCGTTGTTCAACAGTGTTACGTATAGCATCGACGGAAGAAACATTGAATCATGTCTGGAAAACGTCGACGTTGCCACGACGATATTGGGTCTAGCAAGATATTCCGATGATTATTCGAGATCAGCTGGTCCATCAATGATGTTTGCAAAGGATACTTTCGACCATCCTGACAACAGACAGTATAATATAAGACGACCAAGAAACAATGCCGGCACCGCTGACGCCGATGTGCCTCCGGTGGTTCATGGCGCTAATCTAGATTTCAACATAGGATTCACAACAAGTCGATCAATGCTGAAATATGGAAGTAGAAGATTTTCATTTGCAATTCCGCTGTCACATATCCTTGGAGTTTGCAGGAATGTAAGAAAGGTCATTTTCGGAGCCAAGCCTAGAGTTGTACTTGTAAGAAAGGCTACCGACGATGATGCAATCTGGCGCCCTATCGGTGATGCAGCTAAAGTAATACTGACAAAACTTTCATTGTGGATGCCAACAATGATACCATCACTCGCTGAGGAACAACGGTTGCTCTCTTTAATGGATTCAGGTGGTAAATCAACATTGTCATGGTTGACGATGACCACAGATAGTGTTCAAAGTAACATTAATGGTTTATTCACATGGCAGACAGCGTCACAGAAAAGTGTCTCTGCACCGCGACATATATTCATTGCTTTCCAAAATATTGAACGAGTAAACTCACAAACACAGATTATAATGATATTTGATAAACTTGGTATTACTGAAGTTTCACTGTGAATAAATGGACATCAAGAACCATCCGAAGATATATTATTGAATTTTGATAACAATCACGTAGCGCGTGCATATCATCGTTTTATGACATTCATGGGACGTATTCAAAATGTTGATTCTGGTCTACAAATATCACAACTAGATTTTACAACGCTGTATCTGATTTATTACTTTCGCTGGAACACCTGGATTTATTTAGACAATCTGTCGTTGATATGCACGTTCGAGCTCGCAAGAGGAGCTATTGCTAATTATAGAGTAATCGCTGTTATACTCTCAGACAAAACAATGCTGCTTGAATGTGTTGGTGGACGAATGAGAGTCATTGATGCCCCAGTGGAAAACATGTAACTGGATCACTCGTGATCAGTAATTAAGTCACTCATGATATTATAATATCATATCATCATGTTAGTGTTACTCTGACTCCTGGTCAGATTAAAAAACTACAATCAGCATTAATAAAGAATTCTGGAATAAAAATATTGCATAAGTCATCACAGACCGCAAGCGATCCGAAGGGTCCAAATAAACTATCACTGACAGAACGTCAACTCAGGCACTTCAATGACGCCAAACGATCAGCGACCGGTGTTCGACTTAATCTTTCTGCGGGTGTGATTAAAGACATCGCCAAGACGGGTGGTTTATTTCCACTTCTTGCAGCTATACCAGCGTTGATAGTCGCTGCAGCTCCAGTTGTTGCAAAAGCAGTTGCACTTGGTGCTGTTGAAACTGCTGCTGGGATGGCATTAAAGAAAGCAACAGGTCACGGACTAAAAACTTCCAAAACAAAGGACGGGGTCTAAGACTGCTAGGAACCCCTCATTCGTGGTACGGTCAAGCCTAGAGCGGCTCAGGTCTGAGATTGCCCGGGACACTTCGCTAAACATGCTTCCCATGTCCAATTTTGATTTACTTGATGCAGCTAAAAATTAAACATCAAAAACTTCAGAGGTGTTTTTATGCGTGATCAATTACCAAAACAACCAAACTGTGTTGAAACCGGTATCATTAATCTCGATGGAAGTTCTGGTCCAGGTACTCATTGGGTTGCATATGCAGTTGACCCACGCGGAGTTGTTTATTTTGATTAGTATGGATTGGCTCCACCAAAATAATTTTAAAAATATGTCCGCGGACTTCAAAACACTGATCTGCCAGTATGTGGCCGTGAAGTACTCGCTGTGCTCAACGCTGTGTCAAGGTCGCTGACACGGCCTCATAAAGTCGTGCACGAGTATACCACGTCTTCCAACGTTTTAAACAGGTCTTAGTGAATATACAATGGTAGATATTCATGGAAGATCTGCTCGGAGTCTTACTCGGGGAAAACCGCAAGGTGACTTGTCCAAATATGCAACCCTTGACCAGGTCAAGGATGAGCTCGCTAATCTTTTGCGTCTCGTAGATGTTTACCAAAATGAAGTTGTTGTTTTTCAGGATCAGCAAGGATGGTTAAAGACGAGCAATATCCCGTTGACAGATATTATTCTGCTGGTTCCAGGTGCGACCGAAGATAACTTGGTAGTGTTTGCTAAAAACGGCAAAATTAAAACTCGGAGGAATCAATTCTAACACTCATGGGAGAGATTGCTGGACATATTAGAAGAATTGGAGATATTATGTATGGCGATCTCAACATGAGCGGAAATACAATTATCAGTATGAGAGAACCAAAATCAGACGATGATGTGGCAGCAAAAAAATACGTAGACAGCAACAACGCAACGATCCGAACTGAGATCAGTAAATATGTTGCTGATCGTTTAAGATCAACCGGTGATACACTGACTGGTTTTCTCAATATAGCTAATAATAAAATTACTGGTCTTGGAGAACCAGAATCAAACGATGGCGCTGCAACGAAGAAATACGTCGACAATAGCAACATCCCGATGATGACCTCCTTAATGACAATTAATGATAGAATGACCACATTTAGATCTGAACACGCGCACATGCCAAATTATCATCGTTGATATCATCAGGGCTCAATGATGGAATAATATCAAATCAGGAATTCTCAGAAATGATTAAGGTTTACCATGAAGCAACTGGAAATCCAACTCCGACAAGGACAGTCAAAGTCTAAAGACACCGCCGTCACCGACATTTAAAATCAGGACTTAAATAATAATGTCGCAAGTATTGCTAGAACAAATCGTTGCTAATACAACCACCAACAACCATGATGATATCAGCGAGTTCAACCAAGCCTGAGTTTGATGTTAGCTTTCTAGCGGCAATTCCAGCCAAAGAAATAGTGTTAGCGCAATTGCGAGTATATTACAGCTGGCCAAATATTAGATCAAAGTCATTCGGTGGGTTGCAAGCAAATAATTCATTGGTATTTGCGTAAATCTGATGGAACCCCCGATTGGCAAGTTGTTGGTATTCCTACGGTCAGTTATCAAATAGAACAGATCAATAATGAATTCCAACGTAGAATCAAATCTATTACAGGAAAAAAAATCCAAAATCGCTATTACGGTTCATGAGCCAACGTTATCAGCCGCCATTGAAATATCGACGCCTGACTACAGCGTAGATATATATCAGTCGCCGATTCGAACTGTGTTAGGATGGCCAGAAGTACAACCACCAACACCACAAGCACCCCGTCGCCATCAACGGTCTGATTATGTTTCAGATAAACGAATATTTTCTTCCATTCCAGAATATCGAAAAATTCATCCATGAAAATGAATGGATCTACCCAAAATAATTGTTGACCTGGCAATCCAGTGGATCCTGAAAAAAATATTTTACTGCGAGTGATGGTGCAAAACTTCCAAAACCATCAAATTCTTTCTATGATTATGATGATAATGATAAGCCGCGTGTCGACGAAAAATATTAATTCGTACGTCGAAGCTATTACGCCTGAACATACGCGTGTACGCAGCAAACAACATCAACTGTTTCTAAGTTACACAAGAGAATATCCAAACGACGATCTAAAGCAGCAAATCATTGAAACGATACAATATCTAAATCAATCATCTACCAATATTCATAATACCAGGATTCAACACCGATGAGTTGACAAAAACCGTCAGTGATATCATTGGTGAATATTTTCCAGCGATACTAGAATCATGGAGAAAAATATCCCCTCCTCCGAGTATTCTCAAGCATAACAATAATCCAGACGGCGGTGGTCGTCATGTATCACCAGGTGTTGTCAATATTGCATCAACGATTGCAGTTAATCTGGTGTGTGATGCTATCGATGGCAGTTATCAAGTAGATCTTGAAAAATCCAGGCAGGCACAGCAGAGATATATCTTATATTCACTCACCCCTGAAATTCCACTTGGATTTTTAATTGTGTCAGTACCTGTTAATCCGGTTTATCTACGATGCCATAATCCGCTATTATCACGGATGCATTTCAGACTTAATAATAATAATAATGAGGACTTTGTATAGCGCCTAATCTTTAGAAGCTCTAAGCGCTTTACAACATTTGACAACACTTAAAAAGCATATATAATGATATGATTACAAAATTAAAAACAAACACCACGAAAGTAGAAACAGAAAATATGCTGTAAATATTTAAGGCAAGGATACATTATTAGGTCTTTTAAGTCTGTTCTTGCAGTTGAAATAGGTGAGTTTTAAGAGCGCTCTTGAATGAGATCACTGTGTCTTTGTGTCTAACTGCAGTGGGCAATTCGTTCCACGTTGCTGGGCCCTGGTATGCAAAAGAGCGTTGTCCATATGATTTCATCTTCATAGTGGGAATAATGAGAATACGAGTGTCAGAAGAGGAGCGTAAGCATCTTGCAGGTGTGTACACATGGGTGAGGTCAGATAGGTATGTTGGACTGGAGCCCGTCAGTGAAACGTAGCACAGAGAACAAATTTTGTGTTTAATTCTGGATCGTATGGATAGCCAGTGTAGGGTACAGAGCAGGGGAGAGGCGTGCTCTGATCGTGGTACTCTAAGGATGATCCGAGCAGCTGTATTTTGAACTTTTGAAGTTTCTGAAGTAGATATTGAGACGAACCAGACAGAATTGAGTTACAATAGTCCAGTCTTGAAAGTACTAAGGAACACACAAGTGTTTTAGTGGCATCAACTGAAAGATACTTGCGAATGGAGCTGATTCGTCTCAGCTCAAGATATGCAGCCTTGCATATGTTCATGACATGTTGGTGCAACGAGAGAGTACCGTCGAGAGTGACACCGAGGTTTCGTACTGACTGTGTGAATTTAATGTTGGTGTTGCTGATATTTATTGTCTGAGGTAAAGGATGTGAATGAGAAAGTCTTTGTGTTGTAATCAGGATGGCTTCAGTTTTATCATCATTCATCTGCAGCTTGTTACATGTCATCCATGATTTCACATCGGAAATGCACCTCTCTACGCCTTGGATGGTAGCTTCAACTTCAGCTGGATGGCTAGATTTGTATATTTGGGTGTCATCAGCATACAATTGGTGAGACACTGGATGATGATCTATGACACTTGAGAGTGGCTGAGTGTATAGAATGAAGAGAACAGGTCCAAGAACAGACCCCTGTGGAACACCACAGCATTGATCGACTGGGCTGGAGTGTTTTCCATTTGCGGATACAATTTGTGTCCTGTTGACCAAGTAGGACTTGAACCATAGTAAGGCCGTATCATGAATGCCAAATACATGCTGGAGACGGTGAAGTAATATATCATGGTCTATTGTGTCAAATGCTGCAGACAAGTCAAGGAGAGTGAGAACTGTAATCTTTCCGCTATCCAAAGTAGAGAGAAGGTCATTGACTATTTTCAGAAGAGTAGTTTCAGTACTGTGGCAAGGGCGATATGCAGACTGTACATTGCTAAAAAGACTGTTTGAATTCAGATGAGATACAAGTTGGGATAGAACAACTTTTTCTAAGATTTTTTATATGAATGGGTGATTAGAAACTAGGCGGTAGTTCTTTAAATCATTATGGTCGAGTGTTGGTTTCTTCAGCAGAGGCTTTACAATGGCAGTTTTGTAAAATGATGGGAATTCCCCAGGTATTAATAACATCAGTTAGTGAAGGCAATATTGGATCTAAGCACTCAAGCAGCAGTGACGTTGGAATCGGATCAAGTTCACATGACTTTGGTGCAGTCTTCATCACGATTGTACGTATTAAATCCATAGAGACAGGTGCAAATGCTGCTAACGGTTGCCGCTGAAATTCTGTATCGCAACTGTATGGTGACGACGAGTCAATTGAAATTGTGTTGTCAAGTTTATCTCTGATGGTTAGGTTAGGTTTCTGTGAATTCTTTTAATGTTAGAGTGGGAAACGAAAGACTCATCAGATTCCACTGCGCTCAAATTGATTCAGAATTTTGAATGTGCCTTTCCACTGCTCTAATAACTTCTCAGAGAAAAATTACTAACAGCGTTGTCTCAATGCCATGTTTTAAAATCATGGTTATTATCCTAAGTGTTATAGAATTTAGCTCCTATCTGAGTCTCTGCCATCCATAATAATTGTTAAGCCTCACCACGATGACGTCACCAGTATCTGAGTTATCTTGATTTCGTCAGATAACGTCAGCAGTATTTGCGTTATCTTGGTTGAGACAGATGACGTGAGCAGGTTTAGTCAGATGACGTCAGCAGTATCTGAGTTATCTTGGTTTAGTCAGATGACGTCAGAAGTATTTGAGTTATCTTGGTCTAGTCGAGAAAAGAAAAGGTTATTTCAGTTGGTTTAGTATTAGATTATAAAACTCCGCTGTAAAAAGCATTAATTAGCGTTGCCGAGACGAGCTAACTTTTCATGCATAAAATATATGCAAGAAAGCAACAAATGCCAAGATGTTACACTTAAATATAATAACATCAGCTACATTATGAAATACCAACATGCCACGATGTAATATCATTCGGTACAAAAAGAAAGACCACGATGCCACAAATAAATGCGATATCATATGCTACATTATTAAATACCAAGATGCCGCACATCAATGTAATATTATCAGTTACAGTGTGAAAAACCAAGATGCCACAACGTAATATCATTAGGTACAGTATGAAAGACCAAGATGCCACAATGTAATATTATTAGGTACAGTATAAAAGACCAAGATGCCACAATGTAATATCATTAGGTACAGTAATTACCAAGATGTCACAATATAATATCATTAGGTACAGCATCAAATACCAAGATGCCGCACATAAATGTAATATTATCAGTTACAGTATGAAAGACCAAGATGCCTCGCGTCAAATAAAGTAACTAAGCTCATGAAAGCGCTTTTGGATAATCAGTCTTAAATTTGTTAAAAAATCCCTCATGATATCTCTGAGCATTGAATATATATCAAGAAGAGTGTTCCATTAAATGCCACACGAATATATCTGAGCACAAAATATCTAGAAACGTCTTTCATTGAAGGTCTCATGGATATATCAGGATACCGAATATCCCAAAAAATCTTAAAGTAAATGTTCCACGGAAAATATATGGGCACCTAATATCCAGAAAAATCTTAAATGTTCCACGGATATAACCCCCGCACCATATCAAATTAGTTCTTCCCTATGGATATTTAAAATACATCTATTTTCCTGCAAAAGATATTTTAATCTGTAACGTTTAAGATTGATGTTTTTATTATCAAAGTATTTGTGTTATTCGAGATAAAGCAGGTGCATTTAATTATGGGGTAATATAATATTTATAACATAGGGCATTATCCTTTGTACGCGTAAATGCCATATATTTCACTGCAGGTATATGAAATCTAAACACAACCCATACTAATACATTTAATTTGGGTTATATTGTAAGGAAATATAAACTTCCACTAATTGATGCTTCTTTCATGTTATATTTATTTTCAATAGAAACTGAATTAATCTGTGTAACATTACAGGAAAATAAGTTTCACCAAATGTAATCGCACAGCGAACAACAAAAATTGGGTCTAAGGCGAAAAAAAGTACCTATACAAGAACAAATCTACGTCCTTTACAATTTTGTTTCATTACTTTCAGATCCCTAAATAAAATCCATGATTTTTATAATGCATATTACAGGGTTTAGTGTTTCGGTTTCTTCGTGCGGAATGTACATCATATATTTATGTGTCCACATCAACAGTATTGCCAATAAAGTGTTTGTTAAAGCTTGTTAATTTTAACAAGTTTTCAGAATTTAAGCAGTTTATAAGCGAGGATTTACTGTTGTTAAACTTTAAATCCACATAACTTTGTAACGGGTAGCAAATATTTCGGCTTTTGGGGAAAGCACATGATATGTTTATATTGTAGATTGCCAATTGCTGTCCATTCCACAGTTTTCTAAACAGGTTTCTGCACGTGTTGTGTTTCTATGGTTGATTAACGATTGATGTCGTTTCCGAAATTTTCTAAACAGGTTTTCCCACACGTGTTTGTATTGTTAATACCCGACATCTGTCCAATGCAGTTTTCTAAACAGGTTTCCCCACACGTGTTTATATTTTTAATACCCGACATCTGTCCAGTGGAGTTTTCTTTACAGGTTTCTACTCGTATTGTGTTTTTCTACTATTGATTGCCTATTACTGACCTTTGCACAGTTTTCTCCACACATTTTCCGCATATTATTCTTTGTGTCACATGGTGTCAAACAGTATACGTTAAAACACATTATGAAATATTATTATGTTTTAAATCTGGCGAATGTCATGAAAATTACATTTGGCACTGACAAAGAGTAACGAAAATTATAATGCACATTGCATCTGATGTGAAAATGAAACATCATTACGTTTTACAATTTGTTATGGTTTGGACTCAGGAAGGGTTTATTGTGTCTTTAGAAACATCATTGGTTTTTTGGGGATAGGGGTGGGTGTTGTTTATTTTTTCTTTCAATTTGTGGTTTATAGCTGTGCCAAACTTTACTAAAATCGGCACACTACGTGAGATAGTGAATTGCATCGGTCTTGAAATTCGCGAAAATAGGCACCCACGGAATTAAGCGACTTTAGAATATCAATATTAAAGATGTCGGGCAAACTTAGAACTCTGGTGCTTTAGATGGAGTTGGTCTTGTACCGAGTCAGACACAAGCGGCTATGCACTGAAGATCATTCTTTTTTGTTTTTCAAAAATGTTAGGTAATCTTGCACATATGCGGGTCTTATATGAAATACACTTTCCGTCAATAAACGGAAGATATCTAACATGTTAAATTGGCGAGGACAATGAATGATTGCCCATTTAACATGGCACTGTAAGTATTAGAATAAACAGCAGTGCTGATAACTTCAGATGTCTGGAAGTTATTTCTTGTTCCGATCTTTTTCAGACGTTAAATAATTGCTTACTCGATCCAACAAGCCGTGAAGATAAGAAAATAAATATCTTTTATTAACTTTGATCATAATGTATTATTAAGATCAATTGTATTAACTTTCATTATAATGTATTGTTAAGATGGATTGATAAAACTGAAGAAAAAAACCCTGCAGAGTATCGGCACGTTTGTCCATCTTCCACTGTTAATTAATTTTCAGATCTCGGATACAATCCCCTCAGGTAAATCCCCTGTTCCCCTAATTCCCCCTGTTCCCCTCATTTGGGCCCGATTCAGATTGTAGAACCTTTGTTACTATCTACAAACCAGTAAATCATATTAAAATATATTAACAAATTCTTTTCGCACAGTACAACCATGTGCTGTTGTAAATTTATAGTAGTGGAGGAGGTTACGCGCACAGAATCTCCTATTCAAATAATGGAGAGTTACCTAAATAATAATGTACATGAGTGCCTATGATGTTGCTGACGATCGGTAGGAGAAATATCAAATGAAAGAAAACATGGAAAACATGGCTTGCAGTCCAGGTGGCCATTGATAAGGCGAATTCTATACTTAAATAAACCTGACAGATCTACTGACCATCAGCACTCACCTCCTCCTTTTCCCCATCTTCTTTCTTATCTTCCTATGGCCCTGTTTCGTCTTGGTCTTCTTGGTGAGAGTTTCTTTCGTAATGGTAGCCAAGACCCTTTGCAAAAATTTAGTGCTACTTTCTACGTTACTATTCGAGTGTTATTAGAATTGACATCGGGGCCCCGAGTGGCCGAGTGGTCTAAAGCGCTCTCCGTTACGGCTCACTGCCATCTCACCTCTGTCTGCGTGGGTTCGAGTCTAGGATTCGGCGAATGTGGATATGTGAGAAAGCTTGCCAGTAGCTTCTCGTGGGTCGGTGGTTCTTTCCGGGGATTTCCCGGTTTCTTCCTCCACCATTAATACTGGTCGCCATGTATAGCCTATCGTGTGCTGAAAAATGGCGTTAAGCCCCACAACAACAACAGAATTGACATCGGAACTAACAAATGCAGTGCAACATAAAAATGAACGAAGAAATCGACTAGGTTGCAAGAGCCGAATGAACATTAAAGAGGCTTATATTGTAATCATACAAGGAGCGTTTTTGATCGATAATTCACGGTATTGTGTGGGAACAAATGGAATTTAGGCAGAAATTCAATATTCCATGTTCTACTGTCATTACTCATACTGCTTCATTGACAAGTAATGCGATAACGCAACAAGCACGACATGACAAATAGCGTGAATATTATTATTCATAACATCACACGCGATTAACCCCACTCTCATCTGCAGTTTGTGGAGTTAATAGCATGTCGCTGGGGTCATCCATTTCCGGAAATATCTTCAAGCTTTCTTCACTCGGAATGCCTCGCAAGGTCAATGCGGAGAACATCACCCATATGGTAATGTCAAATCTCTATCATTAATATGATGAATACTATTAGAAGGGTGAAAAGTGAATGGTTTAAGAATATAGTGTTGTCTGCCAGGATCCAGAGCAAGAAAGATGTGAACACATGAAGAGGTATTTGAGAGTCAAAAACGGTGTTCCCATTACCCTGCAGAAGCTTACTGCAGAATGTAAAATATGATGACCATTCGAAGTGTCATTGGGATGCATACCAATTGCAAACTCAGTATTGCAAGCTTTCATTACCGCTTTCATCACCGTTTGTGCAGAGGCAGTATTTTATTTCATTTCAAGCATACATTTCTTGACTAAGGCAGTTAGACTTTTCTATTGCTTGGTAGCAATTACAGTGGAAATACAGTGGAAATATTATAGATTTAAGTCAGTATACTTTTTCTATTGATTGGTTTCATATGACTCTGCAACAGTGTATTATGCTATATCATGACAAGCAAATGGAAGCCAAGTGCACGCCCAAATTAGCCTTGCTGGGCATCGAATCCATGACCCTTACACTAGGAGTCAGACTCTCTACCAAGCAACTTAGGTACTTCAGCTCTCCAGTTTTAATTAATTAATACTATGGCATCACTACGTGCCGTATGTTTATACATTTGAGATATTTCTCAATTTTAACTCTCTCTCTGTGCGCCGTAACATAATAGGCACAGTAAAGAAGTCAAGCTATAGTTACTTGTGACTATTTTCTATTTTATTCAACGATATGACTAACTTATATATCGTAACAAAGTTGTACATTGTATGTATGTATACATACATACATACATACATACATACATACATGCATGCATGTATACTTTTTAGATTTTATCTCCATGCTTTTCGAAGATCAGGTGGAGGGGATTACGTGCGTGCGCGCAATTATTATGAGTGCAATGGTATTAGATAAAGTCTTCAAACGTTCGTGTAATGGCGGGGGGGGGGGAGGTATTCTGTACAAGTGCGTAACTGTTTTAGAATCTTGACACAGCCCCTTTGGGTAGAGTTACTCGAAGCGTATACAGTAAAATAAAAGAAAGGAACTGGGATACAGACTAAGTAGAAAGGTAGGACAATGGTCATACTGTTGTAATTGCATATGAATATGATTCATACAGCAAGGAGTATGACACAAACAAATAATATATTTTAATGATACCTTCGTTTACTTTCTTAAATGGATTATTAATGTTTAATGCAAACAACACGATAATCTTCCACCTTTCATCGTTATTGTGTTAAGTGTTTTAGGTATTAACATTTTCTTTGGCTGTTTAGAAAGTTGTATTGATTCGCCAACATTATCAATGTTTTCTCGTCAAATTTTTACTCAGGTTTGATTAAATTGTTTGTGTGTATCTACTTAAGCTGCAGATACAGGAGTCTCGTATCACTAAATTAGATAAAATAATATTAGTGGTTCGATCTGCACTTTAAGCATCCGTCATTTGTTTATCATAACCTTCTTTAGCCATTTTAACGATATTTAAATGAATGAGAAGCAACTAATCGAATAACACTCTATTACCAGAAATAGTAAAATGTATTCATTTCAGAAGCAAGAACCGTTTTCCTATCTTAAAGTTTCTCTAACCTTTAAATGTACACGAACAATATCAAGAATGGAATGACAACACATATAGGCAATGAAGGAATTATGGGTATTCAATGGTTGAGATACAGATCAAATGTTATGTCATTACCACCAATAATTGCACATAATGATATCCAATTATAGTTCCATAGTGTTAGGAATAATAGCAAGATTTTTATAGACATTGTCTTAATGATATGACTATATAGACATCTACTGAATCATTTATTTACACGTTGAATTATTACTTGTGTCTGCTATAGAGTCTTTCCCTATTACAAACATTTGGGGGGGGGAGGGCGAATTTGTTTAATAAGATGTTGAGAATCATAACAAGCAATTACAAAATGGTAGCATTAAACAGGTTAAATATCAGTATAAAAAATGACCAGGAACAACAAACAGATTTTGAAGGCATGTATGTAGCATAGGTTTTAATCACATTTTGTAAATCGGAGAAATAGCTTAAATAGTGCCCTATTAATCTTAATTCAAATTCCACAGTGAACGTTGAAACACTGCGTCAATCAATAAACAATCAGTTAAATTTATCAAACAAAGGAAAACTAAACAAAGCAAAAAACCGCTGTATTATAAATGAAGGCAATCTAGTAAAATCAGCTGATGCAGATACTAGTCATGTGTTGATAGTCAAATACTGCGTGGGTGGGTGGGTGGGTAATAATTCGAGGATACTAAAGTACGGAAAGCACATCTACTAAGATATAAGCTACCAAGATTAAAGGGAGGGTTTAGCTGACACGGAACTGTTTAAATTTTAGTACCACGTCTAATGCTATATAATATAAAAGAAAGAGGAGGAGAAATAACAAATATTCTACAGTACTTATATCAAATATTCTACAGTACTTATACCAAATATTCTACAGTACTTTTACCAAATGAGCAAAAGCAAAACCTAGATATTAATAAAATAGTGTAACTAGGAGCAAATAAAATCTTAACCCGGATATTGATACAATAGAGTGCGACTTGGATTTTGTTTTTAAAGAAAAGAAACACATTAAAATATTTGCAAGACTATCACACTCTGTAATCTCAACTGGAAAAATTAGAGAAAATCTTGAAAATTAAACAAACCAAAACAAAATAAATATTAAAACACTCTTGATCTGAATACTGTATTATTAACTTGAATAACAAAATAACTGCTAACAGTAATACTCTGTCACAGCTGCCAAAAAAATAATTTAACGGAGGTAACCAATATATAAATTATGACAGTATAATTAATGACACAAACAAAAGGTCAAAGTATTTAAGGATATGACTTCAATGGCTATTAAAACCTTACTGTTGGAATAGAAGGCACACAAAAACGCACGCACAAAACAGATGCAAATAATCGTGTCAAACAACTAATCAGAGACATGAATAAAATTGCATACCCAAAGAAATATTAAACCGGAATAAAATTTTCTAGTTGCAGTCAATAACTCGGTGTGATGACTGTACCCAGATCATTTTTTTATACTATTTGCTGTAAAGGTCGAAAAAGATGCTATTTTATTTTGTGGCTAATAATGTGGGAAGGATATTGGCTTTTAATTTGAATGACAACAGCAATTTTAATTCTGATACAGATTTGCTGCTTCCAGCGTCTGTGCCGGCAAACATAACAAGTAAGTTATTAGCTCGAATGACACATGTGAGAGTTGAGATCAGGAACCAAAACACTGATGAAAAAGCTATTCAGTTTGTGGTATTCAGAAATACATTTTGAAATACCACTCGACTTTCAGATGCTAATTGGTCATTGACCATTGCATACTTCTGTTACTCCTCCGAATTCGAAATTTACCTTATATGGCGCAAACGATTTGGAATTTATAGAAAATTGTAACCAAAGTTTCGAACTGGAATGAATTTCTTAAGTACCTATGCAATTACTTGAAGGTTCAATTCGTTAACATCAGATATCTAATTGGAAGTCCTTTATTTTATAATTACATCACTAGTGAGATGAATTATTGATGTGACAAGTGATTTGCCCTTAAGAAAATGACATACTTGATTTACAGCGGATGATTATTAATTCCCATTGATATCAAAATAATGACTTTCGAATGATTATCCAATGAATCCTATTTTCATATCGTGGAAGCATTTTGCAAACTCAATACTGTATTTGTTCGACGAAAACCAAAATCACAAAGAACGCAGTAAGGACTCAATATTGCATTTGTTCGACGAAAACCAAAATAACAAAGAACGCAGTAAGGAAAGTTTACAATGTACATGCACTGATCACCATTATATCTGACTTGATTTGCCATGTACACATTCACGATCGCATAATGCAGGTTATAAATTAGCTAACATTCAATAACGTATCCACCTGCATATGAACAAAACACAACATGCAGATTTGAACAAAATGTAAATCTCGTTGTTTATTATTGTCTGATGCTCAGGTAAACATTGAAAACAATCAACGATACATTTGTTTTACTATTTTAGTATTTTGGTTGTGGATGAACGTTTTTACATTTTAGATGGTGATATTGTTGGTGATCGTACCAGATGTGATATGAATGTTTCAATTTAGAATGAAGGTGTGTGATATATTGATCAGCAACAAATTAATTCATTATGCCACGATTTCGGAAGTGTATTATAAGTTCAGCAACTGCAACGAAAAGGAATAAAATGGAATCCGATGGAATCAACTATATTCCCAATACTTTTGGTCATCTTTATTTTGAACAAGCTTTTGATTTAATGGAGAAGTCTTTAAAATATGTTTTTTTTTTGTGTTTTTTTTGTTTGTTTTGGTCACTCTATCTTGAATTAGGTTTCACACTTTGTATCATTATACAGCTAACTCTGTGCTAAATAATGGACCCTATTCTCAATTTCCTTCAATGCAGCAGACAGGGTAATCCCCTTACCCCATATTTATTTATAACTATATTCACATTCGTCATGTGCTGTTCTAAAAAAATCCTCCAAGCAATCCACATATAAATGTTGTGAATATTAACAATATTAAATCAACATACTGATGACTGAAAGTTCATATCCTTATAACTAAAGCTGATAGTCCCTGGGTCAAGTTAAGGGAATGTAAAGACGAAGGCATCTAACCGAACCAAATTAACTTTCATTGGTAGACAGTGTGAAATATATGTGTAGTGGATAGTACAGACATTGACATAAAGGGGCAGACTGATAATGCTAGGACGATGATTTCCTTTTAATTCAAAGATAAAAAGTCGATGGAAAATGTGTTAAAGGATATTAATTACTGATTAAAGAAAAGAGGTATTTGAAAAGTTGCAACAAGACAAAAGAAATAAACTTTAATTAAGATGGAAAATCCCTTTTATAACGATATGAAAGTCCATTTTATAACGATATGAAAGTCCATTTTATAACGATATGAAGTCCATTTTATAACGATATGAAAGTCTATTTTTTTATCCACTTTATATCCCTTTTATATAGTATACTGAAGCAACTTTATTTACCATAATTATGTTCATCTCAGGATGGTACGATCTTACTATATTCGCCTAACTTTGATTTAGAGTTTGATTGAAAAGACTCATTGTAGATATTTTTGATCAATTTACAGACCTTTTCTTTGTAACGATAAGTTCTGCAGGATTGCGATTGCTTCTAGCACCATAAAGTTCTTGTAGAGGCACAAAGCATTATCCATTATTGCAGAGATATAGAACTTCATTATTCATTTGTAGGGCACCACGTACATTGTATTTCTCTCAGTTACTTATATGGCTGTTATATTTTATGTCACTGCAAAAGTTTTGGCTCCATAAATTCACGGTGAATCAGTATCTGTCGTTAGCAACGACATTTGCTCAACATATTTGTTAGAACCTCATTATTGTAAAATTCCTATAAAAGCCATTTTTGGATAATCCTAAAACTTTACATCCTCAGTGGATATATAAAAGTTTTGTTTCTTTAAACTGGCTAACATTAACATTCGTCGTCATATATATATATATATATATATATATATATATATCAGATGGTTACTCTATCACTTGTTTATCACTTGTTAACATCATCGCATTTTTATCATTTTTCTCTTACAAAGGAAACGCATTATTACACACGAGTTTGAAAGACGTTTTTATTTTCAAAGTCATTCGTTTCTGTTTGATCAGATTGGTATTGACTCAAATGTGAGTTTTATAATGGTGTATCTTGGTCTAAATTACTAGTCTATTCATCTTGATCATTTCAAACCTAAGTGTTCTCACATTTTTTTTTATATATAGGGCATGACGCATTTTTCTTGGTTCTTTAATATAAAAAAATATTTTATGCACTTTATTAGCTGTTTTGTATCCTCTATTAATGTCCTCTGTAATGAAGACAGTTCACATGTTGTTGATTTTCTTTTTCTGGCTTTTAACGGAATATCTTTGAAATATTCGTTTAGCTGTGTCGCGGCCCCTAAATCCACTTCATAAAATACCGCCAAACAATTCATCATCTTTCCTAAAGATTAAATTGTTTTTAATGACTTTGATTACTTGTTTGCTTGCCCATTTAAAGTTCTTTGCATTCATGG
This sequence comes from Megalonaias nervosa, assembly GCA_016617855.1. Classification (NCBI taxonomy): domain Eukaryota; kingdom Metazoa; phylum Mollusca; class Bivalvia; order Unionida; family Unionidae; genus Megalonaias; species Megalonaias nervosa. Next base: position 30,705 of record JAECUM010029784.1, read on the forward strand.
GTGTTCGACTGGTTGGTTTAGCTTCTGCTCTACGACGTAGAAAACACATTGTTAGTTTTTGATTTGAACGTAAATTATTCCAGACCTTAAAGGTCTACTATACTAGTGTGCTCACACAACTTTCGTTTATATAATAAATGTAAGCTTCTAGATGTGATTTTTGAAGGTATTATGTCAAATACCTCATCATTAATGAAAATAATGACCACAAAACATACATTTTTTATCGCACAAGGTAAAACGATCCTAGCCGTTTTCGCGCTCGGCAATTTCCTTAAGACAAAGCAGAAGTGACGTGATATAGGGAATGGTGCATTTCTAGTTTCGTTGTTAGTTATATTCTGTAGATGGTACCGTGCGTTATCCGACCAGTGACAGGCGAGATAGTCTGCAGAGACCATTTGAGAGACGACGATTTCGATACCGTGTATAAAATTAAAGAGTCACTTGGTATTACGACCATCAGACGACTCCTGCCAAATGCAGTACCAACCGTGTTTTCTCGCCAGATAACTGAGTCCGTGAACACCAGATCAACAAAAACTAAGGGTTACGGCAGGGCTAACAACATGTAGACCGAGAGAAGCTTGTACAGAAGCGAGAGCTAGCGAGGGTAAAATATTTATACATCTTTATCTTGCTATATTACTGGTTGTCAGACCCTATCCTTCGCCACAAATATACCTACCAAAAGAACGATCAATGGGATAGGGCGATTTTAGTGTGAGGGTGTTTGCAAACCATAATAGCCCCGCCCCTACCCCCAAAATGAATCCTGCTTTTCCTTGACGAGCGCGCGGGCGTGTGTGTGTGTGTGTGACCCTTGGATTTTAGTTTTGCCCACTCCCCCGTTATTATTCCCCCCCCCCGAAAAAATTAATTTGCATGCCCATGCTCATTTCATACCTGTTCAACAATAATAATAATAATGACAAAACAAATTTTCTGCTAAAGCCAAAATGTTGTGAATACTTGATGTATTGATTGTTTTTAATTGTAAAGGCTAATTAACCCTTCGTGTTGAGGCACTGGGAGTAAATTACCTTGGTAGCCAGAATATATACAACGTTGTCAGTGGATGACGGTCTAGGTCAGAGTCAAATCCACAACCCACTGCTTGTGAGTGTGAATACCAATGTCCATTCAATGTGGAGAGTATAGTATCATTATTCAAGAAATGAAATTACAGAGGATTAAAGAATTTTTCATGAGAATTTCCAAGATAATGGATGAAATGTTTGGGTAAAAATTCCACACTCAAGTAAAGTGATAGTACTGATACATTTTGTTAATAAAGGAAGGATTTTATGAAAAGGAATGTTAAGCATAATTTTCACATGCGTATAAAGCAATCACTTGTCCCAAAACTGACCCTGATAGTGGCACCATAACTACTGTAAGAATAATTTGCCTACAAGTGTTCATGTACTCGGACAGGATTTCCTTGCAATTTCCATATTGCTGAATGTAGGCACAGTATGCTGCTTCCAGGACATATTCATCCAAGCAAACTGTATGAAATCTTGGATGATCATTGATACAATCCACCTTGACCTCCTCAGTCTTATTTAAAATCATAATCTCTTTACAGCATCTACGCTTCTCGACTATTTCTTTACTGCTGCAATTTCCACAGGTACACCAATACACATGGTAAATACACTCCATCGTTCATTATTGTGTTAGATAGCAAACTTGTGGGTAAAATTTATGAGAAGTTCTTGCATGTT
>JAECUM010029785.1:0-11690 GCA_016617855.1 Megalonaias nervosa
AGAGAGAGAGAGAGAGAGAGAGAGAGAGAGAGAGAGAGAGAGAGAGATTTGACCTAGGACTAATCCATCTCGCTCAGTTTAGCTTATGTAGATTAATCAATGACAAATATTCGCAAGAACAAACCCTTCATAATTTGGAATTCAGTAAAATGCAAAAGAAAACAAACCTTTTGTATATCGTCACCAGCTTCAGTGACTCCTGTATGGTTCAGTGTGTTTATATCGCAGACAAATGTAACGCTGTTAAAAAACACAGCAAAGCTCCTGTGAAACTGACTGGCTATATAATCGAAAACAAAGCAAGTACAGTTTTGAGTTTAATGAACTTTAATTAAGTAAAGCACATAATATTTGATCACTGTTTGACAAAGGATAAGTAAACTCAACGAAAATCAGGACTTAAATCATTGAAATGATAGGCACTATTGTACGTCGTGTATGCAGTATGTTAATTGATTCCTTACTGTCATTATTTGACTCTTTACTATCATTTAATTGACTCTTTAGTATAATTTAATTGACTCTTTAGTATTATTCAATTGGCTCTTTACTGTCCTCTAATTAACTCTAGTATCAGTTAATTACCTCTTTACTATCATTTAATTTATTCTTTATTATTATTTAATTGACCATTTTGTATAATTTAATTGACTCTTTACTTTCATTTCATTGAACCAATAATATAATTTAACTGACTCTTTAGTATCATTTAATTGACTCTTTGGAATCATTTAATTGACTCTTTGGTATCATTTAATTGACTCTTTGGTATCATTTAACTGACTCTTTGGTATCATTTAACTGACTCTTTGGTATCATTTAACTGACTCTTTGGTATCATTTAACTGACTCCTTAGTATCATTTAACTGACTCTTTAGTATCATTTAATTGACTCTTTGGCATCATTACTCTTTGGTATCATTTAATTGACTCTTTGGTATCATTTAACTGACTCTTTAGTATCATTAAACTGACTCTTTAGCATCATTTAACTGACTCTTTAGCATCATTTAACTGACCCTTTGGTATCATTATCATATAACTGACTCTTTGGTATCATTTAATTGACTCTTTGGTATCATTTAATTGACTCTTTGGTATCATTTAACTGACTCTTTGGTATCATTTAATTGACTCTTTGGTATCATTTAACTGACTCTTTGTTATCATTTAACTGACTCTTTAGTATCATTTAATTGACTCTTTCGTATCATTTAACTGACTCTTTAGTATCATTTAACTGACTCTTTAGTATCATTTAATTGACTCTTTGGTATCATTTAATTGACTCTTTGGTATCATTTAATTGACTCTTTGGTATCATTTAACTGACTCTTTAGTATCATTAAACTGACTCTTTAGGATCATTTAACTGACTCTTTAGCATCATTTAACTGACTCTTTGGTATCATTATCATATAACTGACTCTTTGGTATCATATAACTGACTCTTTGGTATCATTTAATTGACTCTTTGGTATCATTTAATTGACTCTTTGGTATCATTTAATTGACACTTTGGTATCATTTAACTGACATTTTAGGATCATTTAATTAACTCTTTAGTACCATATGGATTGCCGCCTTCTCAGTTACTGAGTTAACTCACATGATACTCAATACTGTATGAATTATTCTCCAAATACAATTAATGGTTAAAAAGTTAATTCTTTATTTATTTTAACCTGATAATATATATGATGATCACAACTACAGCATTTTCTTTATTTGATATAAATTTGCGCTTTTAAGTATCTAATTCACAACTCTTTTTTCCAAGTTCGTTTTAGCAAAATGACCTTTCGTGTAGAACCTAAACTAAAACATCATCTATGTGGAGCAATCCTTCTGGTTTCTTTCCACAACGAATTAATCTCCCACTCTAGTCTCCCTACGCGGCGAAGGGCAGAACGTTCCACGAGTCAGCGAAAAATAAAAGCATTGTAGGCAAAATGCTTCAAAGAGGGCTCTGTCCAACGAAACCAATTGTGGTACTTGTGTTGCAACAGACACACAAATATTGCCGGCAGGGATCGTAACTTATGCTGTACACAAATGTACATAACTATGTGTAATTTGCTAATAATGTAAGAGTCCAAAGAAGTTTTCGTCCAAAAATTGAAAGCGGGAGTCATTGGCTACCTGAAAATGATATAGATCATTACATTTATCTGCGTCCTTGGTGTTTTTTGTCTACGCCACATATCTTGGTGAGAAGTTATAGCGTGACAATCCTAACTATTTAAAATGGTTTACCTATAGTTGAATTATCTCCCTTAATCTCGTCGTAGGACTATGTTTTCATACTACATGTTTCATTCTCAAATCCGGACATGTTGTGCGAGATATAATGCATCTGAATAAGTTGGTCGAAACTACGTTTAACAGAATTATGGTACAGTGTATCAACGTCTCTGGAATACCAACTTGTACTAATTTTCCGTAACTGTCACATTCATATGTCTCATAGAAGGTGCCCAAATTCGGTTGTGTTTGTTTCATTTCCTTCTTCTGCAGCACAACAACACATGAAGGTTATTTAAGACGGAAGCAAATTGGAAAAAAAGTGCCTTGCCCAGGACATACAGGTCCAGGACGCTACCCAGTGCGATTTAATGCTGAGGCAATTGGAGAAAATGCCAAACCTTGCATTCGATGGAGACTAAGTCATGTGCTTATAGTTGGCATAACCTACGACCAACTGTATGTGAATAAATATTTTGCATAGTCGGACTCGTAATTCATGAGTGAAGGTTCGATACATTCCCAGGCCTATCCTAAAAATCCTTCCTGGTCAGATCTCTCAGTTTCCTTCCATTATTATCTGTGGAGCGATAGAAATAAAATGCAAATTGTTAAAATAACGTATTTAATATTCCATCATAAACATAGGCTGGTCATAAACTAATTAATTTCCTTTAACCTAAGATCTAATTGTTTACGGTAAGAAGTATTATTCACAATTAATAAAATTTTTATTTCGAAACATCCAACCGAAGACTAGTCGGCTGGTTAGTAATCCTTCGAAAATATCGAAACGTTTCTTGCCTGTAGTGTAGGTGAGAAGCCGAAAGCAAACAGAAAAGGTCCACTGAAATTTAAAATAAGAAAGAGAGAGAGATAGCTTGATTCAGCAACAACCAGTATTAATTACATGCGTGTACGGATATCACCTTTACCTACGAAGTTACGATTTGACCTCAAAATTCCAAATACTTTCAGATATGGATGATGGTCTAGGTCAGAGTCAAACCCACAGTCCATTGCTTGTGAGTATGAATACTAATGTCCATCCAATGTGTGTGTGTGTGTGTGTGTGTGTGTGTGTGTGTGTGTGTCTTTTTGTTAGGTACTGAATGAGAATTTTGAGAACCAGCACCCGGAAGATAATGTACTAGAGAGACCCGAAAACAGTAGATGGTGTGACATATCCTGTGGTGTATGTTGATGTCACAATGAATTTTCCATTCATTCCTTGCAGAACGCGAAATCGGCAAGGAGCGTGCAGCCTTGTACGATTAAAAAAATCGATGTTTTGTTTTTTTTTTCATGCTTACAACGAGGCGACAATATAGACAGATACGAAATTGCTTATTATTTGTATAAACAGGTGTGTATGCTGCTATTTTTCTGGGATTTTTGTTTTTTTTTTTTTTTTTTTCTGTAAAGGCTGATGCGGCTACTACATATGCTATGAGGAGACCACTGCGAATAAATATTATTGAAGACATGCAGAAATATCTAAGATAAATTAAAAATTAAAAATTAAATATGAAAAACATACTGCAAAGGGAATCAACAAAGCAAAATCAAAGTTTTCTACTGGTACAACTCAGTACTACACAATGACATAGATACCAGCTATATCATCTGTAGGCTTGGACAAAAAGATCATTTTCTTCAAACTTTTCAAACAACGCTTGATTCAGAGAGTCATTTAAGTAACGGCAATGCGAACGGTATCCAACTAACTAAAAATATTAATGTATTTCGCAGGATATCATGGAAGTTAAATGAGTCATGTTGTGCGTCTCTGGGAGCGCAAACTGTTTTTCTTAATGTCTTTGGACAAACTGATTTTTTAGCGTTTATTTTAGCATTTAGTCTAATGTGTTTTCCAAACCAAATCTTTAAAATCTGTATAGCTCGTTCTATAAATATGGCTATTACCCGATAACGAACTATGGTTTTAAAATACCTAATAATCGTGAATAGGGTGTTGGTCACCGATCGCAAATGATAACATAATGTGTTACATGTCTAGGCACTTACAAAAAGCAACAAGAAAAGAGTGAAGAAAACAAACTTTGTAAAATTTAACAAATAATTTATTTCGCTAGAAAACTAAGGTAAAAATGAGAAAAAGAACTTACGGTTTTACGAATCAAATCCAAAATTAATCCAAGAATAAAAGAATAGAAGTCCTATTATTAAATAGTCATAGATCAATCTGAGTTTGAGTCCCGATGAAATTAAAATGGATGTGTCAATAGTTCCTTTTTAAATCACAGAAAATATTATTCCAGTTTTTAATTCCGAAAAATTTCAATGAATGTCTTTGTTCAAGAATTTTTTATGAAGAACGTATGTATTTCCAGGGAAATGAATCAATTGAATTCCATAAATAAAATTTCAATTCAGACTGGTCACAACAAAACACCTTTAGGTGTCAATGGTTTATAACCCGAACTCAGCAAATTCTATCAAGAAAAACATTAAACACTAATTTAAGACGCAAAACAGATTCCCGGATGAAAGTCGCATGGTCACCCTTCCAGAACAAAATAGAAGCTCTTTACATGCATAACATCACGTACTCTCACAGTATGGCCTTAACTGAAATCAATGGTTCTTACTCTGGGAATGAATAAAAGAAAATTAAAATAATGTTGTTTAACAGAACCATTACTGGTTCTGAATCAAGGTGAGCAACTAGATACAGTGTTTCTATTATCAGGTCAAACAGAACTGAACTGAATTTCTGGTCAATGTCAAATCCAGTAAACAAAATTACCTTATGATAGCATGAAGTGGAATAAAAAAATGTAAAACTAAGAAACAAATAATTAAATTACATATACATAACAAATGTTTAATATATTTGGGGGGGAAATTATGTTCTGATCTGATTACATTGCTTTGGTATTATCGACAATTTGCTTTCAGCTTGTTTTTTTATTTAATATACAATATCATACTTTCATTGTTTCTGTCTCTCTGCATAAGTTTTAATTTATCTTAGAAATTACTTTTAGTGAACTTTAAAATTTGTTTGCATGATCTTATGTATGTTTTAATGCAAATATTATTGCAATATTTGAACGATTGGTGTTTGCAGTAGGTGTTAAGTGTTGTATATCTACATAATTCTATACTACTATTTTTATATTTTATGTGCCAGGAAACTCATAACTTGCCTAAGACTGTAAATGCCGGTATAAATTCAATCTTTGGCTCTTTTATAGAGAGAGTTATGAATACAAAACCGCAATGATTGCTTATGTACGCAACCCGTTCACTATTGCGAACAAACACAACCAGGTATGATGTACTGTTGAATTCTATAAAGTCTTTTAGGAAGATCTAGACGGTTTTCTCATTATGTCTCTATACGCTGGATACAAAATGCAACATTTTTCAAAATTTCAGTCACAGTGAATCATTACATGTATTCCAAAAGAAGATAAAGACCGAAAACTGATTCAAAATTTAGACCAATTTCACTTCTTAAGGTAGTTAACAGGATTGCTTTGGCATCCATTGCTAACAGGGTCAAGAAAGTTCTCCTTTTGATCATTAGCGACAGCCAAAACTGTTTTATGAAAGTGAGATTCATTGCTGAAAATACAAGAACGATTTTTGACCTGATGCAATACCTTCATGAAAAAATGAATATGTTCTTCTCCTACGGATAGAATTCAAAAAGCTTTCGACTCGGTTGAATGAAACTTCCTGGAAAATGCTCTGAAATCTTTTAACTTTGGTGAATCTGTTTGTCAGTGGTTCAGATTACTTTGCAATAAATTAAAACTTTGTGTCAATAATAATGGATATTAATCCCCAAATTTTAATTTTAAGAGAGTTTGTCGTCAGGGAGACCCTTTAGCACTATATTTATTTATTCCATGAATTGAACGTCTTACAATAGACCCCCCCCCCAAAAAAAAATAATAATAAAAAAAAAAAAAACCTCACATATTACAGGTATTTTCTACAATGAAATGGAGTTCAAATTAGGGTGATATGTTGCAGCTGGTTATTTCTATTATTAGACATTTCTTCTTTGTCCTTGATGATAACCACGCAGATTGTAAATGACTTTGCCTCGGTATCAGGTCTGTACTGCAATGGGTTTAAATCAAACGCTGTTTGCATTGGGGAAAAAAAGGTCTAATGACAAACCATGTCCAGAAATTGAAATTAACTGATGAATTTCCAATTTAAGATTACTGGGAGTATATTTCTCTTTGAATTTGGAGGATATGGTAGAAATTAATTATTCGACAAAGTTGGAGGAAGTAAAAAAAAACTTTGCTAGTGGAGCAGAATAAATGCAATCCTTAAGGAAAATTACTTTGATAAAATCCTTGTTTTTCGCCAAACATTTTTCATCTTTTGCAGCTCTACCAAGTCTTCCAACTTATATAGAAAATGAACACATTATTTTTCAAATACATTTTATGGTAGAAAAACTGAGAGGGTACAAAGAAATACTTTTATAACTTCCCTTAAAGAAGGGAGATTCAATGTGATCCACTTGCACTCATTTGTTTTATATAAAACTTTCCTGGATTAGACGCCTTTTACTAAACGAAGTTTGTTTATGGCAAGGACGGGGTTTTTTTCTGAACAGATATTGGGGAAATTTGGAGGTACACTATTATTAAAATTAGGAAAAACCAAATTGAATGAAATCTCTAAATCAATTAAAAATTTATTTTGGCGTGATGTTATTTATGCTTTATCACAATGGAATAAGGAACCATTGATTATTCTGATATACTTGTTTCAAGATATGTTTCCTTTAGTAACTAAAGCTAATTTTAAATCTTACACAAGGTGGAGAATAAATGGTGTTGTACTTATTAAACATTTGTTTGATGTACAAGGGACACTATTAAGTTTGTGATGAAATAAACAACAAGATCTGATAATTTCTTATATTACTTTGCTCTTGCCTCAGAGATATCAGTGAGTGGAAAATGAAAATAAAGTGTTATCGAAAGTGTAAATAATTTTCATGAAGTTTTCTATAAAACTTCGCTCATTAAGGCTAGAGCAAAGAATAAATTTATATTTAAAGATCTGATAAGAATCAAGGTACAAAAACCAAATGGTAAGCATGAAACTTAATCCAGGCAGCTTGAGTTTGCAATTGGTGCAAATCAATGGGCCAAATATTTTGGTCTGGTACAAGTTTGTACAAAAGTAAACAACTTAAAAATATTGCCACTAACCAAATTTTTTAAAAAAGATTAATTTAAGTGATAATGATAAATGTACCCGCTGTTAGAAGTGAATAGAACAAATTGGGCGCTTATTCTACGACTGTTCATTACTAGACACTTTTAGAAATTATTTGCAGAATTGATCTAAACTTACAATCCAAATTTTAGAATTACACGAAATGATGCTGTTATAGGAAATAACAAATTTGATGATCTGATTAGCTAATTTTGCTTGCAAAATATGTTATATACAGATCATGATGTGTATCATAAAACCCAAATATCACCTATTATAAAAATTGTGTTTTATCATACAAAAGGCTGGAAAAATATATCGCCCAACTAAATAACAGAAATGAAGAACTTAATAAAACGTGGACCCTACTTTTGGTACATTATTTCTTACATATTCTTTACTTTCACATCAACAAACAAGCAGACAATTTAAAACACACTGGGTATTGTGAGTGAATTATTTTTGTGTATTGAGTGTATGTGTCTCTGTGTGTGATTGTGTATGTGTTGTGCCTAAGAAAGGAACACACGTAAATATCAGGATGAAAAATAATTTAAGGTAATGCCCCCATACAGCAGGTCAGGTAGTGATATAGGGGAGCATGTAAATCCTGACAACTTACGTTCACTAAAAAAACACAACCGAATATTGATAATTTACGTATCTCCATATTTCTACTGAAGTGTATTAACCAATCTCATCAATGTTAATGTTGTACTGCAATTTATTAATATTAAGATATAACATACTTTCCATAATATCATTAGCGACTTAGACTGAGAGAGAGAGAGAGAGAGAGAGAGAGAGAGAGAGAGAGAGAGAGAGAGAGAGAGAGAAATTGATGTTCTTAGGATAATAATGATGACGGTTATTATTATTATTATTATTAGTAGTAGTTGTAGTAGTAGTAGTAGTAGTAATAGTAGTATTACAGTTATTATTTTTAACTCTCAGCATTTGCGTTCCATCAGCCTTTATTGGTTCTTCATATTTCTCAATTCCTATAACAAATACTAATTTTGCCATTTATATATACTGATGATCACGAATGAATTCATTTTATTTCTTGCTGTTGATGATTTCTTCGGTGAGGTTATTATTCTTATCATCACTTTTTCCAAGGGCAATTTCGTCAGTCACATGTAAACATCTCTGTGTGTGAATGATGCAAAACAAGTACGTCTAGATGACCTTTGAATAGGAAATTAAATCACACGTTCATAGCTTGTTAGAAAATTTGGCTCTTGAATAGAAGGCAGCCGCTCCAAATAAAACATTGTTGACAAGATGTTCAAAATAACTAAAGTAAACCTTCATATCTCACATGACTGATATGAACTTCTGAGCCCTTTTCCACACCTCTCTACTTTATCCTTCCCGGTCACTATACATCGTGATTTTTTTTATTTCTTCCGTTGGAATTCATGGCTACTTATGAAAAGCTTTGAGTAAATATTACGAAACTTTAGCATTGTTGAAGCATGACCTAGATAAACCAAGGTAAGCAAGGTCATACAACATATGGTCAAATTTTGTTGATTACTCTTCCCCATCAATTTATTCATCACTACTTTTCATTATAATATGCACAAAGCGAGGTTATTTTCGAAAATCTCCTGAAAGATGTTTTACTATCAAAACTGGGCTGGTCTTTATTTTGATATGACTCTATGGTCTTAAACTAAGCAGCAAAAAGGAGGAAAATCCAACAAGTTTTGTAAATATGAAAATATAATTTATTTTCAAAATATACAAAGTGAAAAAATTCCCAAAATGAAATTTTAGTATGATTCCAAAATTAGATTTTATTATGATTCTAGTGCTGAAAGTCAGAAAAATCTAAAATTGAAATTGATAAATAATCTAAAAATTTAAATTTTATGAAGGGTCGGAAATCCCAGTTTCCGTGAAATATCTCTAAGATCCAGAGTATCGCCCCTTGAAAAGTTATTTCCCTTGTGTATTGCTACGTCTCAGTGAACTACAATTTCCCTAATAAATATAGTTTTCATGTGGAATGATGAATGGTGGTTTCTCAGCTAGTTAGGAAAATCGTTTAATTCTTGTTACGAGTGGATTTAGTTGGAGAAAATATCATCAATAAAGAGGACACAGATAAATGGTAGCTTTTGTGACCAAGAAAATATTCCTGTCTCGTATTCAGCTACACAAATATTTGCATAGGATGGAGTAAACGTCTTCCCATAGATATCCTATTCTTCATAAATAATGTTGTTCATTAAAAATAAATCGTTTGTTCAAGACAAATTGTCAGTAAATTTCAAAGTTAGTCATCATGTCGATTTGGATCTGAATTATCAAGCATCACCATTCTTCAACTAACCATCCCATGATCAGGCTAGATGTTGAGATGTTCATATAAAGGCTACCGAGATCTGCTGAAATCAGAATGAATGTCCCAAGGTCTGAAGGGTAGTCTAAGAACCACTCGTTTTCTCACCATTGATTCCGATGCCTGTCATTAACTTTTGACAGTTGTTGGCGGCCTTGACTTCGCGGCCAAACGTTGCAGGTAAAATATCTTGGTACCAGCCAAAGATTGTGTCTTGGCCTTCCCGACGTGGTAATCGTCTTGTTGAATACATACTAGGTTCGAAGAGCCAGTTTTTAGTATCTCATTAAAGACTTTAGACAGGGACCAGTCCCCGCATTTCATTTGCATTCACTTGTATGTCTTCTATGTCGATACTTTTTATAATAAAATAAATACTTGTTTTCCGTCCACAGGTACAAATAGTCCAGAACATATATTGTAACATAAACGGGGATTCTTTTCCAGCCACAACGCTATCGACTTCAGAAATGATGTGGTAAGCGAGTCCAGGTAGCATGATAAATTTTATGGTACATGTCGTGCACATAGCGTCCATGGTTTATTTGAAAGGGTGGAAACATATACAACGTTTGTAACAGTCTGACAGTATTGAGGGGGTAATGTCCCGTAATGTTAAGTAATTTTAAACGTCGTTTACTGAAGTGAGCAAGCATCCACTGGCGAATTATTTATTTGGAGATGAGTCTCAATAACTATGATCTCCAACTATTCATGTACATATGGATTGCCCTCAGGGAAAGAATACATATATCTATAAATAAAATAAATTAATGCATCTAGAGTCTAACTAGGTCAGTTTATACCTACAGGTTTGAAACCCAGCCTAATCTTTATATCATTTTATAATATTCTTCAATAAGAAAAAATGATACTTCAACCATTAGCAGAGAAATATGTATGAAAATTTATATAAGTAAAATCTTACCTCGTGGGATAAATTTAGAGACAGCTTGCAAATGATCTATGGCCAGTTCATCAAAAGCGTGACAAAACTGGCACAATCAACGTTTTTGACAGATAAAGACGTTGTTTTCTTGGTACAAATATATTTTGAGTCTGCAATGATGGTAAACTTGAATAACAAAACAGCATCGAATTATATTTCTTTGCAATGAAAGCGAATCACTGCATGCAATTATATCATAGACTCATATGGATGTGCCTTGTAGTGTTTCTTACCTATGAATGTCAGAAAGAGGCACAAATTTGTTGACTGGCATTGTAATGCAGGATTTTATGATCGAATAATATAGGGTAGTCATTAAATGTGTGTGGTGTAACCCGTACTGGGTTTACAGCTATATTTCTTTCCGGTGGTACGTACCACGGTACTTTTTCACTGCACTGGTAAGTTGATAGTTCTGTCGGTAAGGAATGAACGGAAGTTCCCGAGGAATGCTGTTTCGATTTTAAGGATAATAAATAAAAATAGATCCGAAAATTATATATTTTTGACAAAACGGTTGTATCTGTCACAAATTAAAGGTGAATATTATAAATATATTTAGGATCCTGTAAACATATGTTTGATAGGTGTCACATATGCCATCGACATGGGCAAATGGAATGTTGTGAAACATATACTGGCCAAATCCAACTTTCGAAAAATTTCGGGAAAAAAATCAAAAGACAACAGGTACACGCCATGTCTTTGTTGTTTACTATGCATATTCTTTTGGAAGACTGCGAATCATCCTACGATTTTCGGGGAGCACTTGTTTTGCGTATGAGCTTCACATAATTTCTCAGGTCTATTAAATATTTTCTCGTTTGTCGATTAAGTGTATTTTATGTTTCCTTGCTCCCTCTGATAAATATAATATCTAATCAAAATTTCCTACCCTATTGTATCAATAGTGTAGCTAGAAA
>JAECUM010029786.1:0-32166 GCA_016617855.1 Megalonaias nervosa
TATATACTAACTATAGTATGTGCATAGCTGCATATTTACACATTTATATTTCTTTATCGTGAACTATGCACCTCCTTAACGTGATCTGTGGACAAATCATTTCTGCAATCGTCTCGCACATCTTAGGACATATAACAATAATATTGTATGGCTTAAATCTTACATTGAACAGTGTTTGGGATTTCTTATACATTACACATGCACATAATAGCAGTATGACAAGATTACAACTTTCGAGATGCACTGGAATAATAATAATAATAGCTATTGCAGGAATGGTATACAAAGTACTCACGCACATATACCCCTGTCCTGTATTCTAACCCAGGAATTGAATTTTGTCTAATATACTGACGGTATCCAAGTAGATGAGTATAGTTTCTTTCAATTGTATGCAAATGAAGCAATATCAAGGAGTCGCAAGATTATGTCTTAAATTACACGCGTCTGAGAAATATAAGGGCATTAATAATATCGAGGCACAATGATTGGTTATTATGCTTGTTTGTTTTCTTCATGTGGTGAACAAATCGTTTTTAGGAATATTGAAGAAACTCATCGACTTGTGTAAAACTATTTGAATTTGCAAAACTGTCTTATGTGCTGCATTCCTCTGTAAGTTGGAAAGATTCTGGATTCAGGTTCATTATGAGAAATAAAGTTCGTCTTCAATGTCAAAAGTCATGGCTAAAACCTCACATTTATGAACCTGTCAACACAACATATAGTAAATATAGCACATGATTATGACCAAACGTTGTCGTTTGGAGATGGTCAAGAAGATTTACGATCACCTGTTCGACACTTATTAGTCAGCAGCAAGAAGCAGATGGTTGCTTTGCCCATTCCTAAAATTTTGTAGCACTAGTTAAATTATGACATTAAAACATAGAAAAAGAAAACAACAAAGCAAGTGCAAAAATAGAGTTATTATTCTTCAAGGTCTTGTTGAAAAACCCGGGACGGAATTTAATCCTAGGAGTTTCACATTATTTAGAGATCATTTATTTAATGGTATGAATTTTTACAACTTACTTCTTCTGAATTTTTTGGATTGTTTCATATTTAAGATTCAAACTCCTCTCAAAGATCATTTAAATTAAGTGACCAATTTGTTCAGTTTTAATTGCATGAACTTCGAAAACTCACTTTGTACAGAGTCGAATAAAACAAGCGAAGATCACCAAGCCCCATTTTCTCGGCATGACATTGCGCAAAAATGTGTTTTCAGTGTCGTCCAAAACCAACCGAACACCAATTTTGACTTCTCTTGTGAGCATCGTTTTGCAGTTTTCCACGACTTTTATCATCACATATTAGCAATGTTCCTCATCCACCCACCCCAAAATTAGTTGACATCATTCACATTTGTTATCGAAAAACATAGATGAGGGTTTTTGGAAAAGATGTCATGTACAATGTACCTTCTATTTAAGATAATCTTATATGCTGTTTTTATTTCTTACTCATGTGATTATGTACATTTCACTCTTCTGATTTGCACCGAATGCTACAAACGTAAGAATATGTGCGATTTGCTACATGTGACAAAATTTAGTCGGTTTTAAACACAAGATTTCCATATTGTAACCTCCACAAAAATAAAAAAAACAAAAGAGAAGAAAGAAATAAATAAATTTAAAACATGGAGAAAAGATTCGTTGTATTTTCTTTGTCTACATCGCAGTTTTAAATCAGTAAATAATAGCATGAAATCTTTACTTTAAATCTGCAAAGGGCTGTCGTTTTCATGAAATCCGTACATTCATAAACCTAGACAACAAACAACAACAACAAAATAACAACAGCCTCACGCATTTTTCGTCAATGTTTGAAATTATTTAACCTATGATATTACACACTTTGAATGATGTTGGTCATAATTATAAAGCATTTCCAGGTATGTTATGAATGACTCTCTCTCTCTCTCTCTCTCTCTCTCTCTCTTTCTCTCTCTCTCTCTCTATAAATATATATATATATGGAATAAATATTTGTGAATGATTTTGAGCGTACACAATTTAAAATGTTGGAAGACACGATTACGTCGATCGACAAACCAACTGGATAAGCTCGAAACATATTCTAGTCGAAACAAGTTAGTTTTTCTTGGATCGCATAACTCCGGGAACAAACATTGACACGGCTATGTGCAACATGTTAGGTCTTTTATCCGTTGGCTCACATGATAGCTGTGGAGTTTACACAGAGAGTGCGAGCTACCATGAATGCATTAATTTTAGTTTGAAATGAGGATAAAATGAACAAAAGATTAGCACCTTATGACACGCTAGGGATTGAGTGTTCGATATAGACGTATGACGACGATATTCATAACCAATTACATGTTGGTAACAAATGTAGATGTGGTTTTGCGTCTGACAGGGCGCCTGTTCCAGACCGAGGAGGTTGTAATGGTATCAGCAGTCGACACGAACACTCACAAAGCACATTCTTAACTGCTCCATCGGGCGATGAGGGTGGAAGTGTGGACTATATATGTTAGAGTGCATGCTGTGCCTCATCGGATAAAAGTCTGTCCATATCAAATTGTCATTGATATATTTGACTGTATGTCGTTCAAGGACACGTTTTTGTTCTTTCGTCCATAAATGCGAATATTAGACAATAAATACACAAAATAAAGATAGTCCAAATATTAATCATAATCGGAATACAAGCAAATGTTACAAACTAAGCGCACTTGATTTCTCTCATCTATCACAATTGTATAAGCACAGATAATTCCTTCCAGTTGTTTCCACAATGTTTACACTTTAAGAAAATTTAATTTAGTAGCTCTCTCTTGACGTTGCAAAAATAATAATGTTGGAAAAAAATGAACCTGCATTGTACGGTCTTTCCGTAGAATAAACTGATTGTGGTCAAGAGAAAGTATACTTTATGTTTGACTTATAGGAAATATGTATAAGCTAATTCATTTTGTCGCAAAAAATGGAAAGATTTAAGATTTAGGGAAAACTACTAAAATGGTCATATTAATAAACGTTTGTCGAACAGAACTTCAAGTCAGCTTCAAGCTAGAGAGTGTAAGCTAATATATCCGTTGAACCTAAACTTTGATCAAGCGTCCTAGAGACAGACGGTAAAATCAGTTTCGAATTCGGGACGAACATTTTTGCTGTTGATTGCACTACCCCTTTGAATGTGACAAATACTAGATATTATTCAAAGACACATTCAGCGTATAATAATATCGCCTTTTTCTTAGATTGAACCCTCTACGACAACCCAAACCGGCCTTTCTGTGTTCTTTGGAAAGACAAGTAGCTCACTTTTTCCCGTCATGATATAGCTAATAATGTATTAAATCGCCGTTAAAAGTAAGATCAACAACCAAAGACCTACCATCTTTATTAAAGAACAATGTTTTACCTGGCATGACGTCCCTGTATTTAATAGGAATACATATCTTCGTATAAAGGTAATTTAAACCCGCAGTATCTGTTATGATATTTGCGTGCAGGTGCATGAATAACGTACATGTACCTCGGTTTAGATAAAATATGTATCTTTCATAAATATTTGCATTTCCGCTTTCAAACAGTCATGGAAAAGATACGATACGTGTTACAGTACTATACTGATAATTTAATTTTATATCCAACCAATAGCATAAGCAGTTCTTTATGTCCATTAAATGACTCTCTGTATCTGCATTTGTCTGTCTCTTTCTAATTGCTCTCTCTCTCTCTCTCTGCTTCGCTCTGTTAGTAGTGTTAAAACAAAGATGACAAGTACTATGTAACACTTCATTTTGCAAGGGTTTTAAGTTCAAAGGTGCAATCATGCTTTAGAAAATAACGGCTGAGATTTTTCCTGGACAAGTTCTAAAGACTCTTCCACACAATTAAGAATGCTTTAATAGCGTTGACATCATGAAATGGGCTTGGGGTTGCATATTGATAATGCTATAAACTCTGTAAATTAGAGTGGAGGTTTATGCCTGTTTAATTATGATAAGACCTCAAGTGCACCTTCTACCTGGAAACCAAGATTACATGCATGAAAAAGATTACAAGTTAATTTTTAATGTACGTTATTTATCTCTTAACTGACATAGATTATATATTTCGGTTCTCAAGTACAACATTTTAGATTTTTTTTTTACTGTCGTATTACTTTGTCGCATAGAAAATGTGTCAAGATGGGCTTAAAAAAAACTACATCAGACGTAGAGATTTTGTTATCTCCTCATTAAACATAAACGTAAACCAAAATGGCTTGGTTTTTTCTGATAGGATATAGACTACAGCGAAATATAGAAGTTTATTCCCCTTTCTGTGTAAATTGTTAAGCAAGAGACTCGAGAATACGCTCTAAACAACAAAAGTAGGCTTTATAATCAGTCCTATCAGCCACCATTAGCAAACAAAGTTATCTGTGATTGTCTTATTTTTATAGTGGAACTAACCACAGTTGTATGTTGAATTGTAAGTTTGGTTTGTTCATCATACGTTACTCTCGTTTATTTCTGCTGTTTTACTTAAAAAGTAATAACCTTGTTACATGCAACTTTATACCAGGAAAACAAATACAATGAATAATGACATTTTAAGTTTAGTTAATAGTTTTTGGATAGATAATATCAATCAGTAATACATTTAAACGATGAAACATGTGCACATCTTTTTCGATATTTCCTTAATACGCGGTTTTTAGCACCAGAACACAAAATGTATGTTTTAAATTAAGCCCAAACCGCATCATGCAAATAATATATGTAATTTGGAAGAAATTTCTAAAAGGCGCAGAAAGTTGCCCTTATTCAATATATTCCTTTGCTAGTGAGTTGCACTCATGGAGATATATCTAAGCTCCAAGATGTGTGTTAATGATACATATACTAAATGATAAACTGAACTAAACTAAGTCGGTCAGTGCCTATATGTTGAACACAAAGCAAAAATGTAAATTTTGTGACATTAGCCCCAAGAATAAAAGGTTGAGTGTTCATGTTACAGAATTAACAGTTTTATCTTTTTAGTAATGTTTCATACAAAGTATGAACAAAATCCATATTTGTTCAAAAAATATAAGAAAAAGTATAGTTTATTTCCCTGTTACCTTGTCTCCAATGTCGCAGAGGTGAACAAAACTAGTAAAATGAAGGTCAAGAATTTGACTAAATATGCGAATTCTGGACGTATGACACTGAGATTTCAACTGTTACGACGCATCACAAGATTGATGGTAATTAGGATGCACACTGCTGTAGTTGGCAAGGGCTTCTCTATCGATAGATATATACCCTGGCACAAGTATGAAAAGTTTTGCCATACACTTTCTCAGTTGTTGAATGAATCGAGTTTTCTAAAGCTAAAGGTAGATACATTTTGTACATTACCAATTTAGTTCTATTTTTGTTTCAACATTTCGAATCTTGAAGAAGGAAAAATAGTTTTTACTGGAGAAATTATTGCTAAGAAAATTTGCTCAAAGGCAAATGAAATGACAGGTGGCATCGAAATTGAAATACTAAACATGTTATCAACTGAATGTTAACAGTTATGTAAACCACTTTACAATCAAACTCATAGTCCAATCGAAAATAAGTTAATTTCGTTCAGTATGTTTAAGGATCATCCAAGCACGTTCGCACATCTCACTGTTCTTTTATAATAACAGATTATTATAAACTTCTTGATTGCTGTAATGTTTCGGCCACAGAGGTGTGTTGGTTTCTGTTGTTTGTTGTTCGTCCTTCGAGTTCGAAGATGATCATGACATCACTGACCTGTTGTGCTCTGAACTTTTTTGTGGCACATTAGACAGGAGATGCCACTTGTATTTGCCTGACCAATGGAGGATGTGCTGTTTATCTGAGATTTACGTTGCTCACGCTTCTTATCACCCAGAGATCGCTGTCCCTTCTTTAGTACTTCGTAGAAAATCTGCTTTGGTAGACACTCTTCAGACATCCTCATGAAGTGTCCTCCCCATCTTAACTGTGATTTCATCAGAAGAATGTGGATGCTTGAAATGACCATTCGTATGAAAAGCGCAGTGTTTTGAACTCTGTCCTGTCATCTTGTCCTTGGTAGTTTCGTAAGACAGCCGATGTGAAAATGGTTCAGCTTCTTGGCCTGCCATCAGTACACCGTTCAGCTTTCGCAGTCCTGCAGCAGGATCTCCATACCATGAACTGATAGATCGAATGTTTTGTTTGTAGACTGATGCATCTGCACTCCCATGCATTTGCAAAGGACACGCTTGCTTTAGCGATTCTGACATTAGTTTCATCATTGATGTGGAATGCACGTGACAGTGCGCTGCCTAGATATGTGAACTTGTCCACTGCCTCGCGAGTTGGGCCATTAACTGTGATGTTCGGCTGTACATAAGGCTTTCCTGATACAGGTTGGTGCATCACCTCCGTATTCTTGGTACTAAATGTGAGACAGAAATTGTGACAAGATGAAGAGAAATGATCATTACTGTATCGCATGTTGGACTCAGATTTTGCATTAGGGAACAGTCAACAGCCAATGGGAGGTCACGAAGAGCCTCCTCCTGTGACTTCGTCTGTGTTCGTAGTCTTCTCAGATTGAACAGCGTGTCGTCTACTCCATTTATACATAAGTTAAGGTTTTGATGATACCAAAAATATTATATTAGTACCCCCTTTAAAAGAAAATGAAGTGGATACATATTTTCCTCATTTTGAAAATGTACTGAAAATCTGAAATGGTCAGGCGAGCATTGGACTCTAATATTACAAAGTATACTTATTGTCAAAGATGGTGAGGTGTATACCTCACTGTAATTACAACAAAATGATCTTTATGATGTGGTTAAGGAATGTATCTTGAAGGGTTGTGAGTACCTGAGGCGTATGGGCAAAAGTTTAGGAAGTGTAAAACGAAACTGGACAGACCCAGGTCGAATTTGCAAGAGTAAAAAAGAGCAATTATATGATAGGTGGTGCTCAGCCAAGGAGGTTAGTCAAGGCTACGATGACCCCAGACAACTCATTTGGATTGAAGCGTTGAAGTATTGAGCCCAACGTGATGGTAAGACCTATCGTGATAAGCATAATGTAGAAACTTTTATACATGCTCCTCGTACAGCAGACGATCATTTATTGATTCACAAAGTTTCTTATGTCAGTAAGTCTTCCACTCTGCAGCTGTTTTGGGAAAAAGCAATTTAAATCTCATGCAAGCACTTCTATATCTCAAACTATTGGGAATCAAGTTTCTGATAAGACTGATCAAAACTCCTTATCGCTTCCTACTTGCACCTATTGCAAGAGGAAAGGGCAGGTTATTTCAGATTGCTACAGATTGAAAAACAGGAAACAGATCAAGACAGAGGTACTCAAAATTATCTTATTTCCAAGAGGACAAAGTCACGGTCATGTACTGAAATAAATACATTGGTTAGAATCAAACCCCAGTAAAATGTATTATGTAGAAAGACTAACAATGTTGAAAGGTTCTATGTCACTTATTAGTGATTCTGTCAATCCTATCTCTACTATAATAATAAGAGAGCAGCAACTTAAAAGATTCCTTGATTATCAGGAACTTTCCCTCTTTTCAGAGTGTAGAGTGAGGCTTTGTTAACGTTCTTCTCCATGGTGTTTTCCTAGTATCCTTGCTAATCTGAACAGTGACGCTTTACCTATCGAAGGTATTCATCTATTACTAGGTAATGACCTAGCTGAAGATAAGGCTGTGGGTAATCCACTTGTAACTGACAAGACTTGTTTAGATCAGAAAGTCGATCCAAATGAAAAATAAATCCCTGAGTTATACCCAGCCTTTGCAGTTGCTCGAGCTAGGGAAAAGAAAGCTTTTGAGAATGGTGTTTCTCAGGAAATGATTTCTTTAGTCGACACATTTGCTATTCGTGCTTTTGATGACGTAACTTTTGCTCCGGGATGGATCAATCTAGAGGCGTCGTTCATCATTTTCTTACTTATTCTTTTATTCTAATCAGGGTGACAAGCGGTAATTACTCGTTATCGAGCAAGAACAAGATCCTGAGATCTATTTATTTCAGAGAGTTGTGAGCGAAAATGAAGCCACACAAAAACCTATAGTTTTTGCAAAGATGAGGTCCTTATGAGAAATCGGGTTCAGCTGAGGTACACGCTGTTGATGAATGTTCAATGAGATATCGAATTTGTGTTTCCAGGTCGTATAGACAAAATTTTCTTAGTCTATTCCATGAAACTCCTTTGGCTGGTCACATGATCTTGAATGAATTGTTTTGGAAGAAACTTAAGTGTGATGTTTGTAAATACTGTAGATCTTGCCACAATTGTCAAATGGTGGGACAATCCAATCAGAAGATACAAAAGGCTCATCTGCAACCTATTACTGCATTGGACATGCCATCAATTAAGGAAATGGTAGACTGTGTCGGTCTATTACCTAAGACCAGGTCAAAAATGAAGTTACGGAATGACAGAACTAAAAGGGAAAAGAGTTCTTAGGAGTTCTGGCTCCCTTGCCAATACCTTAAAATCCTCTTCAGGCAAGGTATTATGCTCCTCAAACAGTTGAAAAAAGTGAGTGACCTAATTATATAATTAACACTCTTGGGATGCGAACAAAAAACTTGACCATTAATCATGCATTCAATTTAGTTTTACCTGTCTCATACTGTGAGGACATAAGCGATGTAATGCAATTGGACTGTAGTGACTTTGGTGTATCTAATATTTGGAAGTCAGAAATATTGAATGATCTGGACAAGGAACGTTCCCATCTGTAGCCACCGGAAACGAATGCACAAAAGTAGTTATTGTTTGAAAATGAACATTTGTGTCCTGCAATTCCATCACGAAGAAATAAAGCTAACATGACTTTAAAATTGTAGATTCCACACCTGTGAAACAGCATCCACGCAGGATAAACCCTCCTAGGAAAGAATGTTTGAAAAAAGATCTGCACTATTTTCTGGAGAATGATTTCATAGAAACAAATAAATGTCACTGGAGTTCACCATGTATTATTTCGCCGAAACCAGATAATACTTACCGCATCTGAACAGACTACAGAACTGTGAACAGTGCGACCAAATCAGATTGATTTCCATTAATAAGAATCGATGACTGCATTGGCAAAATTGGAAATGCAAAATATGTCACGGAATGGGCCAAGAAAATGTGGTCAACTATAAAGTTAAACCGTTTGGAGTGAATGTTTGCCTTATACTTGTCAAACTTTAAATGTACATGCTTACATTTGATATAGATAATTGTGACGTCTACATCGACGACGTCATCATCTATAACGTCAGCTGGAAAGATCACATGGGGACCATTTGGAAATTCTTTGATAAACTCATTGATGCAAATTTGACCATTAACTTAAGCAAAAGTGTTTTCCGTGCTTGAGCTACATTTCTAGGACATATTGTGGGGCACGGACAAGTTAAACCTATAGAGGCTTTTGATAAGTGAAATGCCATGTTTAATATTGCAATTCTTTGAGCTCCAAATTTCAGTCAATCATGAGTACTGAAGTACTCATTCAAGAAGACATGTATAGTGCAAACGATCCAGACTGCTATTTTTTGAAAATAAACTTAAATAGCACCGGATAAATTATTCTGCAATCGAGAAGGGATGTTTGGTTTTGATGTTGTCTTTGCAATACTTTGAAGTGTATATTAGCTCAGCTCTATCTCCGAGTTTTATATTCAGTAATCACAAAACTCTTACTTTATTGGTAAGATGAAAAACAAACGTTAGACAGTATGATGGTGAAATTTGATGTTGAAGGAATATCAAGGCATATAAAGGGAAAAGGTAATCTAATTGCAGATGATTTTTCACGAGTATTGACGTGTCATATTACTTCATGGATATGTAGTATCATTGATAAGACTTTATCGTATGCAACTTTTAATCACATATTTTGACCAATAGTTAAAATAAAACTTTATTGAATCAATCTTTATTTTTCTTTTTGAGAGGAAGTTTTACGTATCTCTAATTTGTATTGTTTGTTGTGTTTCTCTCTCTCTCTCTCTCTCTCTCTCTCTCTCTCTCTCTCTCTCTCTCTCTCTCTCTCTATATATATATATATATATATATATAAAATTGTATTTTGAAACTGACTTTAGTCCAAAGAAAAGTAAACTGTGTACATGATAAGGGAAAATGATCTTGTTAACAACATAATACATAAAAATTATTTCTCTGTGAGTATATATTAAATATCACGATCATTATCAGTGGCTGTACGAATGCTTATCTTAATCTGCATCAAGGACATTGGAAGTCCACCATAAAAGCCGTTGTATCTGATGTTTGCCATTTTCTTTATTATTAATTTGGCAATATACCGATTCTTGTTTATAAATTTGAATGTTCCATAAATGAACTTTTGCACCTCATCTTGATTCTACTTTTGTGTTTTAGCTTTTCAAATAATGTTGTTGACCTGAAACTACTCATTCTTCCCTTAAGGTCTTCTCTCATGGACAATCTTTCGTAACTTATGTTTGCCATGTTCATTATTATAATTTTAGTAACAGACAATGTCTTGCTGACAGCTTAGAATGTTTTAGAATTGAACTTTTGAACCTCATCTTTGGTCTATTTTTGTGTTTTAACTTTTGATATATATTTGGTGTTTATCTGAAAAATGTACTCATTCTTGCTGTAAAATCTTGAAGTGAATAAATCGTATTGTTGTCTTCAGTTTTTCATTTGGGTGGAATTATCATTATTCACTGGAAATACAAAGTGCTCATCAATAAAATTCTTGGACTGGAACATTAATTTGCAATTATAGTGAATTCAGGCAAGAACATTTTTAATTATAGTTTTGTGATATATCA
Organism: Megalonaias nervosa; assembly: GCA_016617855.1. Taxonomy (NCBI): domain Eukaryota; kingdom Metazoa; phylum Mollusca; class Bivalvia; order Unionida; family Unionidae; genus Megalonaias; species Megalonaias nervosa. The sequence continues at coordinate 10,822 of JAECUM010029786.1, forward strand.
AAAGACTATAAGCACATCATCACACTTCATCACACTTCAGGCTATTGACAAATTACCACGTTCGAAACTACATTCATATCAATACATTCAATATTGAAAAGTATTTGGAATTCAATTGGTACTTAATACATATGGACTTGTGATAATACTTTTAGGACTATTTGCGATTTAATTCACATTACTATCCAGAAAGAAGTCAGTTCTGTTCAAAGTTTTGCGTTGTATTCTAGGGAATTAAATTATTAATTGAATTTTACAAAACTTATTGGTTTTCGTTTTTTTTTCTGTTACTTAATTGAAGACCATGGAGTCCTAACATGTTAAATACATGCTGTTGCTACTGCAGACTTTAGTTTTATCTGCCGAAAAACAACCGAGTTATATATTGTTTTTTTAAGTCTGAAATAGCCTGTCTCTTTCATTTCAAGAATCAAATCCACTTAGTCAATAAAATTATTACTTAGTAACATGACACAGGGATATTTTACATTCAGCTTCTAATTAAAAATTTAAAACGAAAATAGAATCCTGGCTGCGAGCAATACATCAGTCATAAAGCAACAGGAATGTCGGAAGTTTCTTATCCATTTCTTTTTTTCTGTAATTGATCCCATCTTCCAAAGCTAGTATCTTTGTTTGGTTCGGAGTGACATCTCTTTATAGAGTTTCTATCCTTTCTACCAGCAACTTCATATCGTTGAATATTTAGGACTTCTTTTCTCGAAAAGAGTTTTAGCTGGATTAATATGTCTTTACCTTAAAGTTTGTCCATGCATCATTTTGATAGATTTAATGATTTTATACAATCCCGAACCATGTAAAGGTTTCAACGTTCTGTTTCATTTATGTTCCTGCACTAATAGTTTATTCTGTTGATCCCAAATGTTGTATCGGTGATGGATTAACTGCATGTGGTTGTAATGGTTTTGTTTATAATATGCTTCTTTCAATCTTCTTTTTACTTTTCTGTCTTTCATTATTTTAGTCATGTCATTCACATCATGTTTTGAGTGCGAGAAAATGTTATTGTTCACATACAACATTTCGTTCAAGACCGCAGTACAAATGGGTAATACGACTTTTTATGGCTTATTCGTTTTCAAGTCATTTTGCGGTGAAAACCATTACTTATTTTATATTATTTGTATAGTATTCGTTTGCATTTATTATTGCTACACCGTACATAGAAACATGTCATGTTGTACATTTTATTTATATTCTGTTCGTACATTCAGTCTAGTATTACTTTTAACAATTAGTTCGGTTTCCTTCTCATGATAGTGATATAGGCCTTTTTTAAACCTTTATTGTATTACATGCATTTAATATATTCCAGGGTGTTTCATTGGCGTAGAAAACATCCAAGCAAACAGGGCAACTTCGGCGCGGGGGGTGGGGGGTGGGGGGGTTGGGGTGGGGGCGGTTGGTGTGAGGCGGAGAGGGCCAAGGTAAAAAAAATATTTAATGGCAGGGGGATACATAACTACAACCTGGGTGGGTGACAAAATGTCTTGTTTTGCCACATAGGTGCATTCAAGAACAACCCCTGGCTTTTTGTATGTTATATTTATGGCAGATTATATTTTAGGTTCTCTGCAAGCATTACTTTTAATTTCAGTGTTAATTTTTCCGTATTCCATTTACTTAGAAAATTCTGTCCCTGTTGAACAACATTTGAAAGAGTCTCTCTCCAAAACTTAAGCATAACTTTCAATTCTTTTCATATTTAAATTATTACACATATTGGGGTAATGCTGAATGTGGATAGTGTTATAATGTAGTTTGATACTGCAATAATTGATTGAATATTTATTGATGATAGGAGAAGGATATAACACATACATTAAAAGATATCGTAAAACCTGAAAATTAAGTGAAGTACCATGTCTCATACATTAATTCCACTTGCAATCTCTGAGTACTATTAACATTATAAATTATTTCATCAAAGAAGTAACTTTATACGGTGCTGTACATGGCAATGCCGTCCACAATTTTTCAGCACTTGTGTTTACAAAGACGTCGTTAGGTGTGCTGAATCCTTTTCGTTTCTTTTGATGTTCATTATCACTAAAATTGAACTTTGCCTTTTTGTTCCATTCTCTATTATAATGGTTAGATATTGCCTTTATTCATACACTCATAAATACTTGAATTTAGATTTCGGATAAGGACTTTTCCTTTTTGTAATCTGTTTGCTTGATTTATAGCGAAATCAATGCTTCCAGAAGGTAAAGAGGACTGTACAGTCCAAACTTTCGTATTTATTTCAGAAGTTTTGTAATGCTTCTGCCAGCATTATTAAATGACTATAACAGTGCATTCGAAATAGATTTAGAGATTTAGATAAAATCTAAAAACTGTCAGATACAAGTTTTTATTACAATAAAGATGATGAAGATGGTACTAAAGTTCGACTGTCATAATCATGCAATCTAGGCAAACGATAAGCTGCAACTACAAATACAACAGCAAAGCTAAAACAATGCATAAAATCGTTTGGTTCACAACAACCGTACCTAATCCAAAGTCAATCGTTTGAACTCATAATTGTCACAGTACAACAAACAAAATGCACAAAATCACTATTGAATGTATGCCACTATTACCAACACATTACACAAACCAAAAAATAGGGCAATAGCAAAATAAAATATAGCATTTATAAATGGCGCTGTTCATAAACCTCGATAGGGACATGCCAAGAATGGATTATTTTTTGTTCAGTAATAAATGGATTTTAAATGATATGCGGATGCTATAGATTATACAGATTCCAAATTTTAGTAATACTAAATAATATATATATATATATATATATATATATATATATATATATATATATATATATATATATATATATATATATATATATATATATATATATATATATGATAAATAAAGAGAAACAGAAGAATGTTACAATTTATTTTAAATTATTTAAGGAGAAGATGGAAAATACCCAGGATAAATAATAAAATAACACTACATCTAATTCCTTACTTGCTCTGCCGTGTGTAAAGATAGCGAAAATAGCATGGAGCTCAGCCAAACAAAACCAGTCTGTAACAGTTATAGTATTACTTGATATAACAAAAGAACGGTCATGAGAAAGAATGTATGGTACTGGAATACAAAGAAAGACATTCTGACCGCAACCTAAAATAAACAATAAAGAACTAAAGAATGCTTCGGGTGGTGGTTATATTATATCAAATTATTATATGGTTATTTTTGCAAACGTTTAGATCGAGAATAAGAAAGATCTGGTGGTATTTCATTTTCTGTACCCTATGGTAAAGGCAGCAGCCAAGCCGCTATTGCGTTAACAGTTCAGGTTTTATTTTCTTTGCTTCAGAATGCGATTAAGTAATGAGTATAAAGGAATTCGATTAAGTATGAGAATAAAGCCATTCAGATTGGATTGATAAAAACAGTTTTGGCAATAATGTGGTGAGGAATGTGCATGTTACAGATTAACATGCTCGAAAAACAATCGGGATATGTTTCTGTTTTAAATAACTATTTAAAGAAATTCGACGACTGAATTTGCCAGAAACAACTCCAATGCGTCTTCACTAATCGCATAATTTAAGGCTACTCCCTATATCAAAGCTGCGGTAGTTACGAAATATATCGATACGGCTGAGTTCCTCAGTACGTAATACGAAAGAAGGCTAACGACGATAAGGTGGGTGTTAAGATGGACCTCAGAAAAACGAGGATGACAATTTGAAATTAGCGAGAACAAACTTTTTTTAATATACATTTACGTTTGGGCCTAGCTAACGTAATTTGTTTAGATTGTGTTTGTTTAGCAGTGTTAACTCTTTGACTGCAAAACCAAATGACAGACTTTGCAAATATCCTGTATCAATAGATCGAATGATATCTGGTGGAACTAAATTAGATCTTGTATATAAATAAAAGCCAAGTCGGTAGACATATTATAACTCTTTAAGTATGTATTAGTTATATAGCAAAACGACACTATGCACCTATATGGGATGTATGTCGATTAATGCAAGCATTGTGCTGTTTTGCACTACACTGATGAAATGTTTTTTATTTTTCATTAAACCTCTAATCTTTCTTTATTTGCAAGGACTACATTTTAATATGCCGTATGTTTATACAGATTTTTATGAATAAATACTCGTGCTAAAATTATTGCAATTACGTGTTGCGATTTGTCATTGCATTTGTCGATTTTTCTTTAAGAGATAAGTCACATGTTTCCCTTTGTTTTAACATAAACGTTAAAATAGTGTGAATAAATATATTCAGTGTATATTTTTATAATTATTAATTTTCTACGTTCTTACTCAGGTCATAAGAACTCTGCAAATGCAGTGCTAAAATAGTCGTGCATAAATGCAATACTTAAAAAATGTGATCAAGGGTTTATGATTGTTTTCATTGACGTAGGTACAACATGTCATAGAGAACTGTCATTGCCACCTTCACATCGACCATTGATGAAGTGATACAGAACTAAATATTGATCTAACAAATAGAAGAGGTAGAGAAGTGATATAGAAGCATCAAATATAAATGTGATACCTTTCATCTGGTACATGTACTTCGATACAAAAGAGGTTCTAAAATGACGATCAAATAATGCAAAAATCAAAATGGTTGAACTTTAAGCACGTCTGAATACTATTCTTTTCATCGCTGAATTGACGACAATTTACAAATGTATTTAATGATATACATACCTTTTCTAATTCTCTGTTAGCTAGATCAAGTTGATTTCTTGCCCTTTGCATTGCGATCTGAACTTTCTCTTTCGATTGTTTCGCTGCATTCATCCTCACGTTAATCAATCCAAGCAGCTCCGATACGAAAGTGCTAATCCATCTTTAAGTAAAATAACAGAACATAAATTCATCTGAATAACATATACACAGGAATATTGCTATAATTATTTAGATTTTAATTCTGACCAATTATTGCGGGGAATATTGCAGTTGATACTAGGAAGACACCAATGAATTTCTCCTGACAACAAAACATGTGAAGAACTGAATTATTACCAGTATGTAAAATTATTTTAATTGCGATACCGTTTTCATCTCTTGTTCTGTCTAACAGACAGAAAGAAGAGAGCAGTTATAGTCAGACAGATGAATATATAGTAGATGGATCATTTGAGAATTCACGAGAGTGTAAGTAAACGAGGGAATGGGTAGCTGATGAGAAAGACATTAAAGAAACACAGAGATGGAATGATAAATAAAACATGTTGATAAGCGATTCGTTTCCAAATAGATACTAAATGTCAAACTGAATGAAAAAAAAATTGTTACATTTTACTAGAATTTTATAGCTTTTGACATAAGATGAGAAAGCATGAGAACCATACTCTTTAGCATGACACATCAAAATATCCACACGGATTTATTCTGGCACTGCCACCAAGCGAAGTATAGTTTGTTTGAGTATTTTGTGTATTCTAAAATGTAATGAATAACGGTTGTATAATGTTAACTTTTTTTCGGTTTGAATTTGTTTATGATATATAGACACAGCCGGCTAGGTGAGTGGCATTAGGCATGATTAACCAGGATGCTTCCAGTGCGCCTGTAAATTGCTTGATTTCCGAGATAAGGCGATATGTTGATTGTGTGCCCTTGCGCTTACAGAGTTGGCATCTTCAATTTGTCCCGTTTGTAGTGTAATCTGTCAGTCCCCCCCCCAAAAAAGCTTGTGAGGACAATTGCTTAAAGAAAACAAGATTGAGAAAAATGATGATAATTATCCTTGTACGAATACATAGATGACATGATCAGCTGACTTAGGTGATGGTCAAATCTTTACGGTATTTTATAAAGTTATGGCCCTTGAACAGTCTTCCCACTAGCTCGAGAACATTATTGTATTCACATTTGTTGTTTGATTTTAATTACATTAGTTGATAAGCTTCTATTCAGGTTTTGTCTTAGTCTGACTGCTATATTGGCTTTAAACATGTCAGAATGGCCATGCATCCGAAGGCCTTGGACATTCGTGCATGTTGATCTTGTATTTAATTTCGACCAAAGTGCAAGTAAACGTTTCATCTCAGGAAGATCTAAAATAAGCTTGAATATTAGAAGATGCTGACCATATATTTAATATTGTTGCATAATTGTCTTTGGAAAGAAACGGAAAATTTAAGACAGAGAATAAATGTAGAAACATGTACTGAAGTGTACTTTAATAGTGTCTCCAGCTTTTTTTTAATAAAAGCTATAATACACTATAATTTATTACGTAATGTGGGGAGAAAATCGCTACAATATATACTGGCAAAAGTGCGGCATTGCCAGTTTTAACTGATCATGTGGTATTAAAATAGTACTTCATCTTGGACGTCGAGATTGTATTAACTCAGATGCAGTTGTTTATTTAACAAGTTTGCTTGTGCAATGGATAGTACTACGATGGAAGTGTGTTTTGAACACGTATTACAAGGAACTCACTATTGTGACGATATTTATCGGTGCAGTTTTGGATGCAACGCCATGATGATACAATAATGAAATGTTAAACACTTTCAAGAAAACTTTGAGTTCAAGGTCAATTTATCAAATCGATGGTTATATGAGTAGTAGTACATCGATGACCTTCAGTAGTATAAGTTAGTGTTACTTTTAGCTAGGAAAAATGTTGATCCAATGACAGTATTCTTAAACACACTAATAAAAAATATATATGAACTCCATTTACTGACCAAGAGCCTTGGAAGGGGATGATCATACATGTATGAATGATCTTAAAAGACTTGTACATGAAATAACAGTTGTTTACTTGTTTAGTTTACTTGAATAGTATTTATTACAATAGTGGCACATTGTAAATCTATTTAGTTAGTCCATAACTATTCTTGCAATGCCTTGCAATGAAGTTTTCGGTGCAAATATACTGAGATATGATGATATGATAAGTCAAGGTGCCTGTGCTTTCAAGGCAAGTTCATCACAATCTTAATTTTTATAATAACAACATACCCAAGATTACCAATGCAAGAAACTGTTGTTGTCATTATATGAAAATTGGTACCAGCTAATTTGAATTCAAAACCAATATTGCATTAAGTTTTACAATTAAAGTTTCCAAAGTAAGGCTATATTAGATGAGGTGATTGAATATGACCGTCAGTTAAAGGCAGCTACATATGCCATAACATTTAATGGGCTAATTCATTATACTTTTCAATGCAAACTAATTGTAATGTAATGATCTAATAGCACAACCTCATAAGATATATATATATAAAGAAAACAAATCATATGGCGAATAACAGTCCTTTCAAGTGCAATGGATCCAGCAAGGGATCACGTGTGTCAGAGATTGATTAAGATAAATGCAAGAAACTGACAATGAACAGTGCAGAGCTAGTATCTAACTAGCCTGAGCGCTTTCGACTCTTAATGAGTCTTTTTCAAAGGCAAATACAAAACATAGACAAGACCAACAAATAAAACACAAAAACCGTCGTGTTTGCAAAACTTTACATGACTGTTTCTACAGGAATTAAACCTATAAATTTATTGTCTTTCAACTAGTTCATTTCAACTTGGTACGATGCTGGAAAATATTTTTTATTGATTTAGAAATCGATGAGCCATAACGACATCTGTTATTTTATGTAAATGTATGTAACCGCAAATTATATCCCGGATATTTCATTGTTATAGTAGTAATTGTAGGCTATTAAGCAAATTTAGAGAATTATTTAAAAGAAAATGGGTCCAAAAGATAATTTTATTTGTGCATTGCTGTCTTTCTCTAGTCTTCTTGGTTTCAACCGCTTGGTTTCAATGTTCTAAGGCGGCGTATCCAGCAAGATTCCTTTTCTTTCCTGGTTTCGGAACTCCAGTTGGGGTTGTGAGCAATTGCAATAAGTGCTATATCACTGAAAGTGTGGCCAGGGGAGGAGAAGTGTTCTGCGACCGGGCTTCTTTACAGTTTCTTTGTCATCCAATCAGATCTATGAAGGTTGATCCTTTTGTGTAGCTTTTCAGTTTCTTACATGTGATAAGATAAATTACATTCTCTGTTTTGCACGTTTTGTTTGGATCATGAATGTTTAGTTTTTCTCTAGTCACTGTGCTAGAAAATTTCATGGTCTCTATCATATATTGACAGGTTTTGCACTTTTGATCGCCACAGGGGTCAGATTGACTAGGGTGGTCTTGATTAGTGATTGGCGTTAGCTTCGCCCTGACTATAAGCATATCGCCAGAAACAACTAATGCAATAACCATCATCATTGTAATTAAGATAATTAAATGTTTCCAGCTTCCGTGCAATGGAAGCTACTATCTTATAAAGTGCTGTAATACAGGATTGGAAGAAACCAATTGTAGTACGTCAATAAATGTCAAACCTCTTAAGGAATATGCGTATTCAATGTCATATTTTGACTTATTCTGCTTATTACACTAGCTGTTATTGCAATATTAGCAAATATGATACCTCTACTGTAAAAAACCCCACCAATAATATATTTTACAATATTGATTGCATCTGCCCTGCAGTGGAATGCAATACTGTAAAAAGGTTTAGGAATGCAGTTTTTTTTTTTAAACTAGAAAAGAAGACGAGATATGTCAGTTCCGTTAGAGACAAACGTATAATTAATATCGTCTCTTTGCGTGGTCAGATTATTACAATATTTAAATTTACTATTGGAACATGTAACAGACAAATATTATGAAATACAACTTTTGTATGAAAATTTATTTTTGCATGATTTTTAACTAAATCCCATTGAGATGTGAGGATAAAATGTCAAACTTTATCAAGACAAATACGCATGGATTGTCGTGTCGTTTTGCACTTGGTAAGGGTATGACTATGTTGATTATTACTGAATTACAGAATGATCTCACGTGGGACTATTATTGCAATACACTACCCTTGAAATAAAGTTATTACAATTTAGTTAATCCAGTTGATGTTCAATGAAATAAAAGACATGTTTAGTTGTTTGTTGACTTCTATGTGGCAGGAAACGGTGGCTTAGTATTCCCGTTTATTTCCCTGTGTCCCTTTTTAATCATATCATCCATTCATTTCCGTTTTTCTGCGTTAAAACGTTTTGAGGTACATAGATACACTTTCTGTACTTAGATATTATTACATGAAAGGCGTTGACTTTTGCCTTGAGATTGTATGTTCAATGATAGAGTCGTAGGTCACTGTTTACATTTTTGCCTTTTCATTTTACTCTCCGGTCATTAACGTTTAAACAGTATGAGATACACGTAAACAACTAGGTCAACTCGATCGAGATAAATACATTATATTATACTAATGGTGTATTATACAAGTATATGAGTCACGTACCAGAAACTGGAACACGTTTTTCAGGTTAAGGAATTCGGCCATTGTTTAAAATTTCTCATTAAACTCAGGCCCATAATTCTAAAGTCATTTAAGGTAATATATTTAAATTGGTAAACTTTTATATTATCACTAGATATAGTATCTTCATAGTTTTTTAAAAATAGCATCACAGTTGTTACTGGGTCTACATCTAGACCTTTATTTATGTAAACGTCTTGCAAAATGGATAATTACTGTTTATACGGGATTTAATAAGTTACCCCCTTTTTCACTTGCTTTCTGACACAAGTCATTTCGTGCACCCTAGAACGTTCAAGGCTTTTGGAAAGTAAGTTATCGGTACCCAATAGAAGTTGATAGAAGTTGATATCACCCTGCTGATATCCATTGAATAATCTCGTACCATTGGCTTATGGGTCATGACTTTTAAAAAATACTGTTTAATGTAATAATAAATAAAATATTCAGAAAACAAAGTTTTCATTAAATATAAAAATGATGTTTATGACAAATTATCGATGGCGACAGATTTAACATTACGAGACCATTTACCCTTTCTTTGGAATTGAATGCATACTGTCTTCGATCAAAGTAAAAAAGACAAAATTACGTTAGTATATCCCGTGTTAAAAGGAACGTTCTTTGTCTGTTAGTGAATCAGTTTGGGTTAATGCATTTCAGATGCAAATACAGCAGCGCTTCGTAATGCAGTTTGATGATAACTATAGAAAGACTGTCTCGTACCATGTTTCAAATGCTGCCTGCAAGGTCAAAGTACCATATTTTAACAATTTGCCATCAGCTTCATACTTCAAAGTCTACATGTCTGAACCTTTGAAACCTTTTGTGTCATATAGACTGCGTGTCGCGTTCCAAAGCCAAGGTAAATCTTTGCAGTTTTGATATTCCCTTTATAATTAATTTATATAATTATCTAGCATCCCAACACTTGATATCAATATACCAACAGATATATTAGAAAGATTATAGAAACACCTTATCATAATACTTTGTTGTATATCTAACCAAAGCTAAATGTGGCACACACGTTATATGAATTTTCTGTATTCTATGAGTATCAGATAATTAAACAGCTGATGCCTCTTTTGTAACAAACCAGGGTTTGATATGAAGTCGGCGGGTTTCCCAATCCAACTGGTCAGTCTTTTAAATGGTGGCTGTGTCCATAGGAGCACATCTGATAGCACGATAGTCAGAAACCATTATTGTAACGAAGTCTGTAACATGCAGTCTGGGGGCAAAATCTTGCATACAGAAAGTTATGAGAGAGTGAGAGAGACTTAAAGCATAATCCCTTGTGCACATACCACAACCATCACTTTCCCTCTTTCCAAGGATTCATAGATTGAATAGAATAGAAGTAGGGCTTTTGCATTTTTTGTTCACTGCCACCCTTCCTAGCATCTACTCCATGACATAAGTAGCCCATAAGAGACCATTATTTGTTGATCCCTTATAATTTTGTTCACGGGTACGCAAGAGCCCTAAACACAAGTCACGTGAGTGACCAAGTCGAGGTGGGGTGGGGCTAGAGTATCGGTAGGATGTCAGTGCAACAAAGGGTGTCCAAAAACGAGCAAAACCACAGCCTTTGATATTACTTCATGAGACTGGAGAAACAAATCCCACAGAGTGTACTTGTTGTTCGCAAGCATATGGTACCTAATCAACACACACACACACACACACACACACACACACACACACACACACACACACACACACACACACACACACACACACACACACACACACACACACACACACACACACACACACACACACACACACACACACACAGAATGCCAGCATGAGTTCAATGAATGAATGTGCTGTGCTTTCGATCAATAAGTACAAAGTTGTATTACCGATTGTAACTAACTATAGCACAAAAAAGTCTATATTGTTTTTTCTAGAGCAGTTGATGTTTGTACAGTTTTTATAGCAATGATTTTATACTTGCAAAAGATAAATCTAGAGTCGACTTGTGAATATTTTATGGTGGTTTATATAAAAATGTAACGCAGTAATCAGGCCATTCCCTGCCAAAATATAATAACATCACAGAAGTCTCAAACTGTGGCGTAAACCTGTTAGATTATTGAAATATCAAAAATATAGGTGATAAACTGAGGTCACTGTATCCTTTGAATGCATCATATAGGTTTATAAAAGAAGCCCAAAAGATGTTTCCATTCTCTGAAACATAATCAGAGCGCATTGATAAGCTGGTTAACATGGAAGTGACATTAGAAATTGAACGAAATAAACTTGGGAAGAATATTGAGGCAAATAAAACTAAAATGAATTTGCAAAATACCGCGCATGAAATACACTCTCAAGAGAAAGTAAGTCACCCCCTGCTTCTGAAGCGAGTAATGTTTTTCATGAGGACAGTGTCGGGGATGTTCAAGAGCAGACTAAAAGAAATTTTTTTTGGCATAAGTATAAGAATGGTGTCGGAACTCAGTCGTATTCCAAGGTCCTATAAAGGAAGAATAGTCAAGCCATCCACTCGAAAAGAGAAATTTTTAGATGAAGTAATAAATAACGTTGCAGAGGTGAACCGGCGCGAAAGCCTAGAACGCAGAGAACAACTTTTAGAAGATATTGCTAAAAGCAAAGAAAGAAAAACATCTCAGGGATATTTATTTTATTCTCAGGAAGTTGATGTTATTGGATACGTGCTGAAGATGGAGTTCTGTTCTTTCGTTCGAGTTGGCATAATATTCAGTGACGGGTCATTTTGAGCTTGTTTGAATTGAACGAATGATGCTAGATGCTTTATATTACTTTTGAGATCTTTTTTGATAAAGTCAGAAATATGGTATTTTATCTGAGAAAGCCTTTTTTAAAACTTTGATTTACCATAAATCCACCAGATGATGGTGAAGTTGAATATGAATTTTATTATGTTTACTATCCGTCAAACTTAAAAGACATTTCAACGGAGAAGTTAAAAATGCGGCGAGAGGGACATCAGCTCTAGGAACAAGGTTTTTACTATCCAATAAAATGATCGCGTGTAAGTATATGAATCTTTATGGCATTGAGATGCAACAAATGTAAAGCCGTCTGCCTTGGAAATACGAACACAACATGCCATTATGAGTACTATAAGCGCATACACAGGTGATGGTTTAGGTGTACGGCCCTGCCCTAAATGTGGCATTTGAGTCAAATCACGTAATCAACTTTGACGGCTTATGGATCTGTTCCTGAGTAGTATAGTGTGTGCAGAAATAAATCGAAACTTCAAAAACCCGTAGCTGCACAAGCACAAACAGATTTAACCCCCCCCCAAAATAAATAAATAAAAAAAAACAAAAAAAAAACACAACAAAAAACAAAAAAGAAATAAAAGAAATTATAATCAGGACTCAAGCGATTGCAGTTTTTGATCCTGATAAAATACAAAACTTAAAAGAAGCCATCGACAGAATTTCCTAAGTAGAAAGACGCTTCACCTTACCCTTAGTATAAACATGCCTACTGTGCCACAGCTAAACAAATCGCATTAAAAACTATTACACCGTGGATTCACTGCGGCGCTCGCGTAATCCTGAACCGCAATGACAGCAGCGCCATCAATTATGAAATTAGCAGAGGCATTGGGAAGATTTTAGCAACGATGGAGAAATACACTAACACAGGATACGGATGGACTCTCAAATGATGCGCACAAGTCGAAGTACATCTCTCACTGTGGCAGCCGTTTCCAGTATCATCCAGTTACATAGCAACGCCGAAATGTGTACCGCCAAAGTCAGTAATAAGCGTACAAAACCTTGACATCATAGTTTTAAATGAAATTTCCCCTGGAGGTTACAAAACCCACACTGAACAAAGTTGAAACGCTTAACATCAGTATCGCTGGTAATGTGATCACTGCTGACAAAGGCCGTTATCCACTGGCACCCCATGGGCAGAACGGATGAACCCAGATTGATTTGTTGCTGCGGAGTGAAATGAAAGGATCAGAATCGATATTGCACTATGTATGGACAAATAATCTTGAGCGGCAACTTAAACGACACAGTAAGTACAAGGATACTAGCACCCATAATTATGACCAGTGATAATATTCGTCATTTGTTCTCAGCCACTCACTGCTGGATTTATGAAAAAACTTTAAAGCTTTCACTGAAGATCAAAATTCTTCAACCTGTAAAAAGCAAAGCCAGTCCAACGATGAAATTCAAAATCCCGTATCCAAAGTCCTTGATCCGTGCCACATTACTGGTGGGTACAGATGTGCGGCACACAGCGCATGTAATGTAGAATGTACCCCAACGAAACCAAAATCAATATGGCACTTCATAGTCTGCGTGGTTATGATGATCCCTTAATAATGCAAGCAGAAGCCACTGAATCAAACGCTCGAGTAGGCGTAATTCTAAATGACATGGGAAAGTACTTGACGTTTCGGATGGGTCAAATGCAGTTTATCAAATCAAAATATTTTATAAATTTGTCTTTGGAGAAATTAGAAAGCAATCTGACGGCAGAAAATTTGAAAATTACTCCTCGATACTTTCCAACCAATATAGACTTCTTGACGATAGGAACACATTTGCTGAAACTCATTTGCCAACCATCGAAGGGTTTTCTTCATCGTTGTTACGTGAAGGTATTTCAGAAAATGACTACGAACATGAAAATACATTTTGTCAGCATTCGAGTTCAAAAACCTCTGTGACTATCACAGTCTGTATCTGCGCACTGATGTGATGTTTCTCGCTGCTGTGATTGAGAAAGTTCGTGGTTCTGCCATGCAAGTGTACAAACTCGATCCTGCACATTACTTCTAGTCATCGGACATGGGTTGTAATGCATTGTTTTCCAAAACCTAAATCGAGCTGGAATTGCTCAATGACATTGACCAGCATCTCTTTATCGAGTGATCACTTTGTTTCGTAATTTCAATGTCATCTCACAGATATGCTGGTGAAAACAACCCAAACGTTGGAGGGTGTAACCTCGCTGACCCATCAGTTACATCATATATCAAAATGCGTATCACCTTTATGATCGGACAATGATGCAGCCACTTCCGGTTGGTGGTTACAGTGGATCGATCATGCGAGCATTGATCTTCAAAAAACACATACACGATCATAACATGAACAGTGTCAACGGATACTTCTTTGAAATTGATCTGAAATATCCTGAACATTTGCTCGAGGCAAACAAGGATTATGCGCTGGCCCCAGAAGCGATATATTTGTCCGGAACATGGCTGTCCCAATATCAGTGCGCAAGTGTCGATGAGCCCGGCCGCAAATACAACGAATACACCAAACAGGTACCAAACCTGAAGACCGAATACAATTAGGTACTGCACTTACGAAATCGGCATTTGCATCTGCGATTCGGTATGCATGTAACCAAAATCCATCGAGTACATAGATTGCGCCAGCAAGCTTTTGAAAGCGCCTAACATTCAGATGAATACTGACCTACGCAGAAAGGACTCCAATGAATCTGAGAACGCTTGAACTATGCCATGTCTGGGAAAACCATGGACAACTTGCGCAAACGAATCCTAGACGATCTTGTCCGCGATAGTGAACAAGACAAGGCTCATCGCTGACCAGGCCTTTGAATCCAGGCAAATCTATGAAGGTGGACTTATTGCTGTTTACAGCAAAGAAGAAAAACGAACGCTGATACAACCAATCTCTGTTGGATCGTCCGTGTTGTCGAAGCTGCTCATGTGTGAATTCTGCTGTGACAGGATCTCACGGTTTTATCATCATCGGGTTAAGATGCTGTACACCGACACTAAATCGTTGCTAATGCATATCACCACCAATGATGTGTACGCGGACATGGCAGAACAAAGTTTCGTGAATGAATTTGGTACCAGGAAATATCCTAAAGAACATCTGTTGTTTAGTAAATGCGAATAAAAGATGGTTGGTAAGTTAAAAGACGAATGCTCGAGTAAACTAATCCAATCGTATGTGGGACTGCGGCCCAAAGTGAGCCTTATTGTGGTTAAACACATGAACATCAAAAAGACCAAAGGTTTTCCAAAAGTGATTGTATAAAATAGAGCTCAAGCACGAATTTTGCTGGAATGTTTTCGAGACCGACCTGAATACGCACACACGGCAGAAACAATCTGACTCAAGAAACATCGTATGGGTGTATACCGATGTACGTGAGTTTGTCCTCGCTTGATACCAAGCAATGGACACTCCAAGATAGAATCACCACTTACGTGTTTGGTCATTGTGCTGCTGTGAGCCAACTTACGATTAATACTGGTTAATGTGTCAAAACAAAACTTGATTTCAGTTCCTCATTTGCTGGAACAACGTGAAATTCCTCTCGCACAAATGCACGGCTGCAAGGCTTTGATCTATTATGCTTATTTGATGATTATGGCTTCAATCGACAACGTGTTGGTTGTTTTAGAGCATCAATCCGTTCTGAAGTATCGAATATATCCAAAGACCACACGGGTCAGTTTCATGACCTTGATGCCCACCTTCCAGCTCTTCAGGTGCATACAAAAAACTAAAAGAGCTTTGCTATGAGTGATGAAAGTCGTGCTACCAAATCGTAAGACAACTCTGCGGTCCGCGGCCATTCTGGCCTCATCAAGGATTAACTGTGCATTCTGACGACCGAAAAACCGTTCTGCATGAGTGCGATTAAATCGTTCCACGTTATCTTTTCCACGATGTACATTGACATATCCGAAACGCACTCGCACATGGTGTTTATGCAGCATCACTGCTAAAGATCAGAAAATTCTTTGCAAGGAACCACATATAAAATTCGTGGCTGCATCAGGGCTACACGTTCATTAAGGCGCTCGCGTGCATCTGCGACACTTGCAGAATCTTTCAATGTCACCAGCTCCGCTTCTTTCTATATGATACGTGCTTGTGTATGCGTAATCTGCCTTATCAAGCACGGACACTGTCATGTCGAATAAAGTACAAATCAGCCTGAAAAACATCATTTCGGGTTTGGACAATGAATCATACCCGTGAAATCTTTTTGGTACTGGTAAATAAATTTGCCACATCGTTTTTTTTTTCTCTAACCATGTTCGGAGAATCCCATCAGTGACCTTGACTACACTGGCTGATTATTCCACGGCTTCACCTCTCCAGTACGCACGCTGACTGTAATCTATTTTGGATAATATCTTTCTTTTCGGTTCCATTGTTTATGCCAGTATAATTTTGCTTTTAATGAGTGGACTTTTCCAGCATTTGACATGGGAGCACCTGTGTTACTGGATGGAAGCAAGAGATATTTTAGCATTACCCATATCCAGGCCGACACTGCATTCAACTAAAAATATAATTGCAAATACTGGCAACATCTAGGGATTTTTTTCCATATGGAGCATTCTTGAAAGTTGAGTGAAAACTGGTAAGCGAGAACAATAACAATTACGGTGCAAATATTGTAGTGGGATTTGACAACAACGGTATCACGGCGTTGTTCAACAGTGCGCGGTATTTCATTGATTGAAAAGAAATCGAAGCAATTTTGGACAATGTTGACGTGACCATAACAATTCTAGGTCTCTCCAGATACAGCGATGGGTAGACAGGAACAGCTGGCCCAACATTGATGTTTGTCAAAGATGCAACCGGTCATGCAGATAATAGAGATAATGACTTAAACGAATTTGAAATAATGCATACAATGCTGACGTAGATCTAGAATATTTCACGTTCTCTAATCTTAATACTAAATATGGGTTTGAACAGCGTCGATCACAAATCATTGGTGCTTCATTAAGATTTTCGTGCGCAATTCCCCTCAGTCACATTTCTGAGTTTTGCAAAGATGTTGCAAGCTTATATTTGGAACTAAACACATAGACACGTTGTTTGGTAAGAACAACTCCAACATTGCAATTTGGTGTGATACAGGTGCTGCTGCTGACAAAATTATATTAGAAACGTTAACTTTGTGGATGCCTGTGTTATCCCCTTCCCTGAGTTCATAATCACGTTTGTTATCGTGTGTGCAGTCACGAACCACTTCAACGTTATCATTTCTCGCACAGACCACAGACGCAGGACAGTTTACATGGCAAATACGTATAAAACATTATTGCACCAAAATATGTGGTTTTGGTGTTTCACCATATAGTGCTAGACCAGGCACAAAGTAACAAGATGTTTGACAACATATAATTGACTGATATCTCTCTGTATTTAAACTGCCATCAACAAACTTCTGAGGAAATTCGACTTACCTATGCAGAAATCACTCCTCATATTGCAGGTGCATATCACATTATGCGGTCGTACATCGACCGACATCAAAACGATGACACGGGACCGCAAGTTTCCCATCAAGACTTTCTTACGTTGAACCCGTTTTAGTACTTCTCACTGGAACACTTGGAGTCGTTCATGTAGTTTTCATACACTTATTGGTAGTTCTGGTGGTAGTTTCGGATGCTATGCTATGATACGTTTTGACAAAACACTGTTGTTCAATGGTGCCAGTGGCTGAATGAAAGTGATCGATACACCGTTTGGAAAATTCCTAAAATGTTCTCAAATTCATAATTAAACCAGTTACGTATTTGAACAAAAAGTCCTATCACGAAGTGAGGGTCGGTCTTACTGAAAATCAACCTGCGAAATTAAAGAAAACGCAATCAAAAAGAAGTGTGGGATCTCACTGAAACTGTCTTAGCAAAATTAACTGGAAATGTCCCCGTGCACACAGCTCGATGAGCTTTTGCGGCCAAAAACAAAAATACTTCAGAGATATTTAAATTATCCAAGTCAGAGGTTGCACTAATACAAAAGAGTGGTGGAATATTTCCATTCCTTGCAGCAATTCAGCATTGTTAGTATCAACGGCTCCAGCAGTTACAAAAGCTACAGTGTTAGGGGCTGTTGGAACTGTATCATTTTATGTATATTTAATTCAATTGTTTGTTTGTAAGTTTTTAAATTTTAGAAAATTTCATTAGATGCTATTGTAATGTAACATTGTATGTTGGACTTGACCTTGTCCAAAATTGAATTCATTTCTGCTTGACCTGATTGACTTTTTGTTATTTAAAAAAGTTATTTCATTTTATGTCATCAACTAATACATAGCTAATTTATTCTCTATGTGTATGAGTTTAATATCAGGATTATGATTCAGGTAAACAAGAAGGAATAAATGTTTATTTGGGTCGGGTTTTTGTAATTTCTTAATTGAATTTTACAGGTTATTATGTCGTAAATAAACAAGGCTCATTAGATCATTCTAGATTATTTTCCGTTAGGTGATGGTTTTATTTAGAAAATAAATGCTAATTGTGACCTGAGGTCAAGTTGTGAACCATATAATCTTGTAATTGTGATGACTTGGTCATTCGTACTATAACATGTAGCACTTTTAAGTTGTATTATATATTGTGACCAGGAGTTTTGGGCTAAATTTTATTTTCTTCAAATTATTGAATTCAAGCAATGGAAATACAAAATTGCTCTGATAAAATTCTTGGATCAAGACATTTACTGGAATTTATATTGAATTCAAACCTGGAATTATATTTCCGTGATTCAAGAAAAGACTGTTGACACATCAATACTTTAATAGCTACCACAGACACGTCATCGCCTTCAGTTTTGGTTGTCTTCGGTTCTAGTTCGGAGTTTTATTCAGGACATTATATCATCTTGGATTATTTTGGGATTTAATTCGCAATTTCGTAAGTTCTTTTTCCTCATTTTCATTTTGTATTCTAGGGAAATAAATTATTTGTTAAATTTTACAAAGCTAGTTGTCGTTTTCTTTTTTCCGTTATTTATTTTAAGAGCATAGATTCATAACAATCAGGAATGTCTTTAAAAGAGGCGGTTGGAGGCAGTGTATAAAAAGGACGAGGCCTTCAATTTCCGTGAACAAGTCACCAAATACGCTTGGTTTGAGGTCTTCAATTGCCCGGTCGATGAAGCTCGCCCATTGACTCGTTCGTTGACCTGTCTTGATTTATTTGCGATTGCAAAATCAATCTAATATTTTTGTGTTGTTTTTATGCGAGATGAACTTGCGTCGATGGTCACACGCACAGGTGAAGCTGGCATCATCAATCTGGATTCATCAACAGGATATGACACTCACTGGGTCGCATACGTGGTAACACCTCAACATAGTTTGTATTTTGACTCCTATGGACTTGATCGCTACTTAAGTTGTGCCCTACACGGTGAAAGGAAACCGTTTTATTCAAATTTACCAGTACAAACTCAGTTGGATGGTCCCATATGCGGATATATTGTAATTGAAGCGTTGTGTGCAATGGAGCGTTCGCCGACACCGCTGACACTTATTGATTTTACATACGTTAAAAATATTATGCAAAATATCAGTTAACATTTACGGACGTTACTCATCTCGACGAAACGGTGCTGATTAGGATCTGAACCGATTTGCGACTAAAGCGGATTCATTTGAGTTTACCGGGAAGGTTGTTGGCTTTGATGATCAAGTGATCTTGGCATTCTTGAAAATAATACTGGCATACATAAAAGTCTAATGTTGACATTCAAGATCTTATTGTCAAGTTGAAAGGCACTATCGCAAAAAGCCTGGCTCACTGATGAAGTAGCGGAATTTACCACAGACGGTGGGTTGGATCAGCTGGCAGCGGATGTTCACATCGATAACAAATTTGCTTCACTTGGCCATGAATATTTGCGTCCGAGTGATGTTACCAAACCATCGTAAGAACTGCAATACAATTTTATTAAGGGTCAATTAGGCTAGCTTAGAAAGTTTGCAATTGCACTTGAAAACGCCCAAGCGTAACTGCAGCAAAAGATGCAAACTTTCTGTATGATTGTTTCTACAATGTCGAAGTAGCATTTTCCTATGTATCCACCCCGTTATGTACACCAGCGAATATTTTACACCAACTTTACCTCAGCTGAGACAAAAACGATCTTGACTGTTTTTCAAAAGGATGAATTTATTGGGCAATGACCATCGTTAGATGCTGGCAGTGTGTTTTTGAATGAGAGGGGTACCAGACCACCAGAACTCACCATCGTCTTAGATTTAAATATTCCCAAGGCAGATGTTTTTATAATTGTGTTTCTTGTTACTATGCTAGCAAAAAGAAATAGCTGGCTAGTAGTGTATGCGTATTGCACCTGCGCATGACGATGAGACCGGACAAGGTCTGCCTGTCAAACAATTAAAATAGTCGATTATATTATTAATAGAAGAACTGTAATGGACTCGCAGTCTTACCGACGTGAAAAGTTGTCGAAGTGGAACAGCAGCTGCTAGAAAAAATTACCTAGAGAACAGCACTGATCGTGAAATACAAACGAGCGTGTTTGGTTGTGGATGCTATTTGCGATCTTGTTGCAACAATGACTGTTGGTCTTGGTGTGACTGGAATCATGGCCACAACAACCATCGTAGGTGCATCAATCACTATACATGTTGGAGCTATATCGATATCAAACCGGTGTCTCTTGTGGTGCTAGCAAATTAATTTCAATGCGAATCCATTCAATTGTACGCGTCCCTTCCAAATGGCTAGCTGCCACACCAAGCAGTCTCAGATTTACAGAAATAGAAAGACAAATGAAAACTTCAATCCTCACGCAGTGAACTGATTTATCGATCGAAACATCAGCTGACATTGCCACTTGCCTGGGCAGCATCGATCGGTACAGTATGCATTCGAAATCCACAGGAGCATGAAAGCTTGAGTTTTGCCCTTTTTGGAAACCGTTTTGGGCACTGACATACGCCGAAGACTCTTTTCCCCATGATTGGCTCACACAGGTTACTTGTGTTTCGGTTGCTTGCGCCCCCGTGGACAAAATTAAAAAGTGATCAGCATACATGGCTCGCTTGTGGGCTAAGTATGTCATAGGGGTAGAGGCGAGGACGGGTGTCATGGACTTAAAGCGTACAAAAACGTAAAAGCCTTATTTTAATACTACTCATGAATATCTATTAAGTTCTTGTCAATAATTATAT
>JAECUM010029787.1:0-12246 GCA_016617855.1 Megalonaias nervosa
TTTACTTTCTCCGTCTGTTCGTCGGTGAATATTTCCTCCTTAACTGCTGGGTAATTCTTTAAAAAATTTGGTAGATTAATAATTCATATATTAACCATGTGCAATAGGGGCATTTTTTCACTTCCATCGGGTCCCTGGGACGGGTCAAAAGATCCAAGGTACTGACATTTTACATTGCAATTATATTTTTTTAAAAATATTTTGAACAAAACTTGTGTGCAGTCACCGCCGGAAACGCACATTATACTTGTATACGACTGGTCCCAAATAAAGTCTGAAGAGGGGCGAAGAAAGTCTAGAGTGACACTGTTTCAAAAGTAAGCAATATTGGAAGAGGATAGGAATTCTATAATGAGTCTAAGAAGTTACTCTCGTTTTATTACTGACACTACCAAACTCGTTTTGTTACTGATACTACCAAACTCGTTTTGTTACTGATACTACCAAACTCGTTATATTATTGGCACTACCAAACTCGTTATCCGCTAATTTGACAAATTGATGTTGTCGGCACTGCTTGTATAGCTTTTCTGACGCTGATGATGGAAACAATCTTAAATGCCGCTCGTTGTTTGTTTTTGTTTTGTTTTGTTGCTGTAGTTTTTTTGTGGGCTGGGTGGAGATGAAATATTGTATATGTATACAATAAGGGACATTTTGCTGCTTTTATTTGTGTTTAAAATTATTTGCAAGTTACTGAAATTGACAATTTGTATACCTGAACTTGGAGGAAGGACCAATTGTAAGCCAAATCCTTCTGAAGCAGGCCTCTAACCAGTATATCTCCAGGTCAAAAGTATCGGAACTGAATACATTCGCCTCAGTTTATATGATCTGGAGACTTTTTCAAGTACACCGAACCTCTCTACCTCAAAAGCCATTTATACCGAATTGCCTCCATTTCATGTATGTTAAGGACAACAAAACCTGTCTTAGAGGACACCCGTATATAGAGGACACCTTCTCGAAATGACAAAAGTTACGAACCCCTTATTAGCAGAAGACTCCATGCGCCATGAGATCAGCCGTTAGTAATGTCTTTAACACGTCTTTTTTGTCCGACATTTGACATATCTCCACGTGACTGACTAGCCTCACTTCATGTATATATAATAAACTGCAGAGCTCCGCCAGACTGGTTGATCCCCCCCCCCCCCGTATATATATATATAACTTATTCGGCAATTACTGTAGTCAAGAACTCTATCACGGAACTTTAAATTGGATTCCGCCTCCTCCTCCTCCTCTCAAAAAACATAGAGCAGTTTAATTGTTTTGACCTGCTGCAAACTGGACTCGTACCTTATTAAGCACGTCAGAAGCTGGAGTGAATATTTAACCCAAATTAGGACTTTACGAGTTCTTGGCAACCTTATTGTTGCACCACACAAAGTCCCAATGCACCCGAAAGAGCCGCCCTCATGAGAAACCGATCCGACACCATGCTTATTTTCAATCTATGGATAAGGATTTCCTATTGTCTCCTTAAGGCGAAGAGATGACTTAGGTATTTATTTGTAATCAGGGGAATTATTTTTAAAGAGGGGAAGGGGCAAACATGAAGTAGTCAGCTATTAAGATTTACAGACATAGGCGAAAACATGTTTAGAGGTGATATCCAGGGATATGTGTGGCAAATGCCGAACCCCCACCACCAACCCGCCCGCCTTACCCCTATGTACGGACGCCCATGTTTTTAGTTATTGCCGATTAATTTTCGTCTGCGTTGTTCATTTGTGTAAGTTCACATGAAATGAGGTAGACTTTTTATTCAACAGGTAAACTCGAATATTGCAGACTCCGTATCTCCCAGCATTGGTGCATACATGCATATATTTTAATATAATACTTACAGACTGCAAAAAAGAGAAATCTGGCAATTGTGGATTTGTTGGATTAAAGGAATTTAAATATAAACTCATGACATTTAACCTGAAATGAAATTTATTCTTCCCTGATACGTGCTCGACAATTCTTATTTAGATACTCGCGACAAAAAAAATCAGAATCGTTCTCAAACGATAAGACAAATCTGGTATTCAAATGATAAAATGCTCATATGAAAAATTTATATTCAAAGACACAGAGAGCACATATATGCGTGATACATATGTCTCAGGTGTAATGATACGCTAAAGAAATAATAATAATAATAATAATAATAATAATAATAATAATAATAATAACAATAATAACAATAATAATAATAATAATAAATAATAATAATAATAATAATAATAATAATAATAATAATAGCAATAGTAGTTAGTAGTAGTAGTAACAACAACGATAACAACAACAATAATAATAAAGATAATAGCAACAGCAGCATCAACAACAACAGCAATAATAATAATAATAATAATAATAATAATAATAATAATAATAATAATTAAACAACTGCAATAATAATAATAATAATAATAATAATAATAATAATAATGATGATAATGATGATGATGATGATGATGATCATCATCATCATCATCAAAAATTCCGATTATGCTTCCTCTTTTTACTGAAAGTCCAAGTGGTTGTCTTATTGTACGTGAAGTTGTTTTGTTTTCTTCCTTTTCTTCCATAGAAATGAACAATGAAAATGTTAATGTTTACTCAGGCTGCCAGTGAATGAAAGGTACCTGTACGCCATTGTTTACAACAATCACATTATTTTATCATTTATTATCAACAGTAGTATTAATATGACTCGTGCTTTTGCTCTTTGATGCTAAAAAAAGATGCATAGATAGATAGAATAAAAAAGCAAAAGTAAACATAGAGCTATTATCTTGACAGTTCTTGGATATTATTATGTCCCTCGTATGCCTTAATTAAACATTCTGTACATATTAATTTAATTTTCGAAATCAGTCTTGAACACAGATTAAATACATTTGTCACAGGAGATGCCACCGCGAAAATAGCCAGGGAGCAGAACGAATTGTAAAATTTGAATCAGAGAGATAACCCAAACGAATTGAAATTTTCCTCGCCCAATTCCCCACGGGACTTATGCAAATCAGGTAGCAACGTTCGAACGTAAGACGTCTTCATTTACATAAGCAAGATTTGGCATGAACCTTGTATTTGTCTGAATGAAGTTTAGAATACCTAAATTATCAGAAACTTAATATGCCACCATTTTTTAAATGTTCAGAAAACTATTCAATTGGTCGTACGATCAATTTATTCCGCCAAAATTCAAATTGAGCAATGTACGATTTTTCACGGTTTACATTCACCATTAATATTATTCTTATTAGCATATATGATATGGATGTCGACCATACCACATTGGGGGGAAAGAACTACGTGAACTGCTCACATGAGAATATTTTATTTTCACCAAACTAAGATGGCAAAGTACGACAAAAAGATGATCCTTGTTTAAGGGGGGGGGGGAGGAGGCTAGATATATCTTTTTCTTTATGTTGCGACGTATTCTGCCGATCAAGTACTTTTAAAAATTTTGCTAAGTCGTAAAAAGTCCTAATGCGCATAAATGTTTATTTCTCCCTCCATTTTAACACCAGATGGTCACAACTCAAATTTGGCTTCCCGGCTGATCAGTTTTGTATTTACAAACTATTATGAACAGGCGCGAGAAAACTAATTTACATTGAATGCCAATTGCCACATACACTCGTATCTTCTCTAATTATCTTATTTATATGAAACATCACCGAAAATGTTTCCTTTGGCACGTAAAATATCAACTGTTTTACAAATCAGTGTTAAGTTTGCCCCGTACAATTGTGAGAATATGAATTATGCCGGTGCATATTAATTGCCAATGATTGTGATTGAGTTAGGGTTCTTACAGACTTGGCTTAAACTCTGCATCAGTGTGATAACTTGAGGGAAAGTTTAGGAGAAGTTTATTATGTCTACAATAATCCAAGAAATTAAAAATCTGCTTGGCAATACAAAACCTACAGAACATGTTAAATCATCGCAGGTTACAGAAATAAAACTCTCTATAATGGTAAATAATGCAAGTTTTGAATAGATACATACGTCCATACATACATACATACATACATACATACATACATTTGGTTTCAACAGTTGTATTGAAGGTCCAGAAGAATGTGGAAAGGAGAGGGAACAATTAGGGTCAATCTGTGGAATAAAAGAAGTTATAATTAAAAAAAAATCGAAGAAAAAATCCTTCTTCTCTATTTTTGACATTTCTGAGAGGGAAAATATGTAAAACAGAGACGTTATCAAACGAGAGAACTGGTATGTTACGTAACAATGAATATAAACCCTGATATGGCAAATATTAATCATTAAACTTTTGATAATGATAAGTGTAAATAATATTGTGATTTTTATGTCTAATTTAAAAAGTATTACGAATTAAAATTTTACGTTGCTCTTTCTTCCACTTTCGCACAACAGACAATTGAGCGCGTTCCAAAAAAGAAGAGTTTTTGAGATGCCATCCAAAACGAAATGTTTAAAGAACTGCTAAATGAAAAGTTCATGTACGGTAGAATATATGTGTGTTACTTCTGTCAAACTGCTGAACATCTTTTGTTTGTTTCACACACAATGTTATGTGAACAGAGAGAGAGAGAGAGAGAGAGAGAGAGAGAGAGAGAGAACATTTGCTTCTCTAAAACTGTTTGGCCAATTTGGACTACATGTGACTAAAATTTTCCTAACTTTGGGTCCTTTTATTTATGTATAAATGTTGCTGACCTGCTACCCAATATGACTGCTGCTTCTACATGAAAATACTGTTTAATGACTCCTTTCTCCAAAACCGTTTGACATATTTTCACAACATGACAAGATACATCCAGAAACCGGTCATATATAACTTCCTTTATATTTGTTGTTATCCACTTTGGTCTCAGCTGTCGTGCAAAGGCGACTTAGAAAAATTTTCATGCATCCATATTTATGCATTCCTCTCTCTCTCTCTCTCTCTCTCTCTCTCTCTCTCTCTCTCCTTTATCAGCATCGTACGGTAGGTCGAAATCATTTATATACACTTGAAAAGACTGACCTTGAGCACTGACCAGTCATGAGCCAGAATTCTGAATTTAAATCTGAATTGGAGCATGATCCAGAAGTACTATCAAGCTTAATAACAATTGGCTCAGCCATTTTGGTGAAAAAGTTGAAAATATCCTTACACCCCAGTTGTTAAGTACGCCACACACTTTCTTGGGAAGCCATCCTGTACTCACATTAGCAAAGCGTGTTCAAATAAATGTTTGTACCAAGTGGGACCAGAGTTGGTTCTGCCATCCTTGAGAAGAAGTTTAAAAACGCTGTATGCCCTTTAGGACATTGCTAAAGAGGGTACCCGGATGCAGTTTATTGTGTATCCCGTCATAAAAAAAAAAAATTCTCTATCGGTTTATTCCTAATACCTCAGATACGAGGTATGAGGATTTGGCCAATCTTGTGATACGAGGTATGAGGATTTGGCCAATCTTGTGACAAGAATGGATCATAGGAATACAAATTTTGATCGTAATTAGCGCCGTCGTTTTAAAAGAGGTCCAAATATGGCACATGTTTAGGGATGCAAGATGGAGCACATGAGACAAGACGGACGCAGGATCTTGCCATAATGGTCACATGGGCAAATGGTCAAGTAAATTAAGGATAATTTTTTGAATCGCCATAAATCGGTAATATGGATTCTGTTTTTAATGAAAATATCAAAACGCCCATTACTCTATGAAAGGGAAATCAAACCTCATTTTAATGAGCAAGGAATTGTCCGAGATAAATAAAAGTCTAACTTGTTCATAAAAAGGTTAATAAAACATGCTACGTTTCTTTGTCTCCCGTTGTGTATATATACAAAACGGACTAGTAATGTATCAGGTCCTAAAAGCTACAAGTTTGATTTATAAAAATGAAGCATGTATTCTCTATTTATACCTTACATGGGTATCACTTCGGCTGGAACAGATTATAATTAAACCTAATCCTATCACAAAATGTGAATGGATATAAAATACCTATCAGCACGGAATGGATATTTACTGTTGTTGTAACATACTTTTTCCATATGTCTTGAATAATTTCAGCCACTTATTAAAGATCGAGTTCCTGCTGAAGGTGCCAAGCAATTAACTACCAATTTGCAGGGTGATAAGCGGCCTCTTTTACATCGTCTGGGACGAATACTTGTCAAAACTTTATCACAGACTGTCACGAGATTGTTTTACGACCACATTAGAACAGAGGGTTACTGGTTTCACTTAAGGTGTAATTAGCTACAAATGAATATTAGATACCGATAAACTGTTCGCATCAACAAGAAGACGGTGAGGGTACAAGGATCAGGAGAAGGAGGACGATGTTTATTGTACATGTGATTATATTAAATGTACAGCGATAGCAAATATTGCGTAGTTCCTGAACGCTTTCTTGATATTCGACAACTGCGCCATTGTGAACCTGCAAGATAAATACTTAAGGAGCACGATTGTTTTGACTGAGATTACGGCATGGAGAGCACATTAAAATTTAAAAGAAAGAAAGAAAGACAAAAGAAACAAGTAAATGGAATAATACATTAATAATACATATATACCATGAAACTTTGAAAGAGTGAGTCACACAAAGCACAGAATGGGGATACAGTCGGGTGGGGGCTAAGTTATAGAAAGTTAAATTTGCCCAGTATCTGGCCATTTAATGAGACAAACCTAGTTGAATCTGATCTTATTCCTCAATACTCGGCCTGGCGTCAGAATGCATAAAGCATAGTGCGTCAACATAAAAAGAGATGGCGGTAAAAACGCTTTAATTTTCTTCTGCTACATTTTCAGCATAATCACCGGTGGATGGTGGGCGGAGGTTGGTTAATCTGATCTACTGTTTGTACTAAAAAAATATGATGTTTTCGTGACGAGATAGTGATATAGTGTGCTCATATCCTTTCCTCTACACAGAAGCTGACATCCAGGTTTCATCTATACTGATAAATATAGGTTTGATCATGGGCACTCAGAAATTTTAAGTTATTGAATTTTTAATATCATGGTGTTTGCATAGGTTTACTATGGAAACTGAATTAGTACCATGACTCCTTATATATATAATGTTCAAACCAGCTTATTGATAATCTTTGACGATTACTTTTCTTGCTTTATAATTAGCTCCATTTCAAATACATAGGTAAATGAGGACCTTTAATTTGTGCAACACATTAAGAGACCGATTTGGAAAAAATAAAAGTGAATGTGTGATTTTGGGTCTTTAAAATAATGCTATTGTTTTTGTTGTTTTTGTTTTTTTTCAAGGGACGAGTGATCTTATTTAACATTGGAGTGTAAAATATTGTAAATTCTCCCCTTTTAGCATTATACTTTAGTTGTATCATACTGTATGAACCTAAAGAGTATGTTATAGTACGGTTTTACTTTGGCGGTAAACTCATTTTGTTTCATACCAAAACGATTATTGTCTATTAAGTACAACTCAGGAAAATTAAATGATGACTAACATTTTTTTTTTTTTAAAAAAACAAACACAGGAAAACTAAATGTATTCACTCTTTAAGTTGATGACCAAATTTTTTAAAATTTAAAATCCAATATTTTATCTATACATATATATGATATGTAATCACAGTGTTACTAGAGCTATATTGCCAGAAGAAGACCAGGTAATCTCTTTGTGTAAGAGTAAAGATCAGAAAGATTACAAATGTATTTTCGCGTGTATATCCCTCCCTTGACAAAACCTGTTGGATCTATATTAATATGAATTACATGGTGAACGACATTTTTTTCCTTAGCTTTGCATACATGCTGAAGTTATTTCATGAGAGACACTTTTGAGGGAGATAGGTCTCAAGCTTTTAAAGTAATTGTTTTTGGTTGATTATTTCAATTAATAATCATTTTGGAGTATATAATAATAACTGAATGATGTATTGATAGTTTCTTACGCTAAAAAAAATAACAAATATTGTAGCCAACAAAAATCACTTGTAATCAGTCCAATAAGTACATTAATTGTGTGCAATATATAATTTTTATTTTATTAGGTCCTTAAAAGTATTATTTTTAATATTATTCACGTTTAGAATATTTGTATAATTAAAAAGGACACGAGAGCAACAGGAATAAATTGCTTGAATGATCACAGATTCAGATAATATGACTTTGTTTCTTTCAAAATGTCCTTTTGACTAAACTCCAATAAAATCTTATTAAGTTACGCATCATCTTTCTAATGTAATATCTAAAAATATTTTGTGGGTTTTCTACAATCTTTATTCCATTTTCACGTGATAATATCACAACTCCCTTCCATCGTCTTCCATCTTATTTCGAATTCTGAATAGACCTCATAAATGAACAAAAATGAAGACAAAACGAACAAAATAATGATATGGTTGGTACATGAAAGTCAGCAAAAGTGGGTACTGCCGAAACTACTCTGAAACACAAACCTATTCAATGGTTTTGCATTCGGAATTTGGAATTTATATCGTTCAACTGTTGCCTAAAATAATGATAGACGGCAGATCTCGAACCTGTCTAATCTGCACAGTATTTTAGCATGAACACTTGAAAATAACTTCATCAAAGTATTTATTATGACAGCAGTGCTGCAGTTGGCATGTGTGACCTTAAACTTGGACCTTTCGACACTAGAAATGAAAAGTATCGAGGATCTATGTAATACTGTAGCCAACTTTTGCAAGCCATTTAATGACATTTAATGTGAAGATACATTTCGGGTGAATTTGCGTCTCTGTCGGAAACGAAATCAATTAGAAGAAAAGCATATAAATGTTTCTTCAAAAATAAAACCAAAAACAAACATGTCTTAAACGCTAAACTTGTATACCGGATTCTAAAGTAACGTCAGTACCTCTCTTCTAAAGACCAATTACCAATGATGGAATAATGCAACGTCTTGAAATTTGTTGCAGAAGTCTGCAACCGTGAAATGCTACAATGCAACAATGCAACATTCCTTCACCAAACGTACTGGTCGCCGTGTAAAGCCTACCATGTGCTGTAAAATGGCGTTATACAAACAACAATAACAATGCAACCAGTTAAAGTTCTTTTGATCGATTGATTTAATAATGATTTTTTTTAAAATTAAATAATCAATAATGATTTTTTAAAAAATTAAATAATCACTTTATATTTCATTATACCTTTGCAATTCAAAGTACTTGTCAGTGACAATATTGGAACTGTACAGAAATAAAAAGATATGAAGGAAAAGAGCAGATTTATTAAAATGTTTGCAGTCGATCAGTCACTCATTCCTTTAAATAACCATGCAGCAAATTATAGAAGGTGTATTTATTAAATAAATATTTATTTAATATATCTGTAAATATTTATTACTATATCGGTAAATATATGCAAAACATGTTTAAAATAAGAAATCATAAAAGTCAGAACCTCCCAACAAAATAAAATAACTAAATAAACACAACCCATTCATATTGCAAATTGCAAAATAATGTAAAAAGAAGAAACTAGGCCTCTTTTAGAGAATCAAGAAACATAAATCAGAGGAAAAATATCCAGATTTACGGTATTTGCACACGTGATATTTCAGAGAACCGTGGAGATTGCGTTGACAGGCAATGTGTGAATAACATATTTTCCTTTGCACTATCAATTAGAAGACCATGTACAAGCGCAACTCCGATAATTTGGTAGTTTTCATGTTACTCATTTAAAGCAATTTAAACTTTTAAATCTTTCATATCCTTGACACAGTTTTCAATGAAATTTATCAGTATTTGTGAATACTTCAAAGTTAAAATTTGCATAAAAAAACTCTATTATAAATAAACTCAGCATGCTAATCAGAAGCCGTGGACATGCGCACTCCAAGGATGTTATATCCTTTAAAACGTCTTATCTTTTCCATCCTTAAGTTTCGATACCAATAGACAAACATTTGAATCATGTAATGTTTAGCTGCCTGATATCTTTATTTGTTTTAAAAAATGCAAATATGTTGCAAAATATATCATACGTCTTTCATGAGGCAACGTTTTCGATTTAAAACCATACAAATGCATATAAGACATTAATAAATAAGCTCAGGTATTGAATATATAGCCACCTATATGATTTAACTTGATGTGGAGCTCACTTACCTTGGTCTTTTGTACCACAGATTTAGTTCTTGTCCTAGGTCGACGATATAACCATATTGCAACTGTATTTGTCTTTGCTGTATGACGTCATCAGAGGCTATATTGGTAGTATGCCTTCAGATTTTCAAATAATTTTATATAGTTTTGGAAGTTGAAATAAATTCTTTGAATCTCTTGAAAATATGACAAATCGCATAAAACTGAAAAGAACATAAAACAGGATTTCTGTCAGTACCTATATATTGAATGTATGTGCTGATTTTGCGTAACATTGAACCATGTTGAAAACAACACATTTTGGTAGTCTTGTATAGGAAAAACACTGTTATCCACCATCCGGCACGGCAAATCTTAGCGGAACCTTTATGATGTGGACCATATTATTTTCATTTGGAGAGCTTTGTGAAGACAAACAGACAGACAGTTGAAGAGAGAGAGAGAGAGAGAGAGAGAGAGAGAGAGAGAGAGAGAGAGAGAGAGAGAGAGAGAGGCATCTGTATAATATATACCAGGAGAGTGATGTTCTATTGGCAATATGGAGGTCCAATCTTGGCTATTAAAAATGCATTACAATGATTAAATTGAAACCATCAAGGTAGGACACTTTGAAAAGCTGAACTGAACTTTGAATCTATTTGTTGGTATATTAAGCAATAAAACTCCAGTTGCAGAGTCTATACACGTCTTAGAGAATAATAAAAATCTGAGACAGTGTGAACTAATTAAGTCACATATTATCGATCAGTTCATTAATTAACCAACACATTATTGGACTGATCGACAATATGTGTCTTTTGTATGCTTTTAAATTGTGAAATTGTCAAGTGAACAATATAATATCAAAGCTTACTAGATAAAACAATTCTTTTTAAAAAATATATACAGCTAGGGGTCTTTAATGAGCTCAATTCATTGTTTTGCTGAGCCATGAAAACATTGTTTTGGGCGACGAGAACGATCCGGCTGTTCCTTCCTAAACCAGTTTATACTTTACTGAACGGAAAGATTAAAAGAATAATATATTCACACACACACACACACACACACACACACACACACGCGCGCGCTAGCATCGTGGTAATTTACATTTAAAAATTCATTTTAATCATCGTAACGGGTTAGTACTATCCTACTCTGTCTGTCCTTCTGTTACCGTATTTTCTTCTAAAGCGCTGGGTATAATTTTACGAAACTTTGTAGTCGTCTTATACGTGTGCAAGAGATTGTCATTCTTGGCTCCAGTCCCTGCTACCGCTCCGGTGGAATAGTGGTTACAGCGTCCGCCTCGCGGGAGGTTGTGGGTTCGATCGCCGGCCGAGTCATTCCAAAGTATGGTACAAAAATGGTACTAACAGCTGCCTCGCTTGGCGCTCAACATTAAGAGGTTAGTGTTAGGACTGGTCGACCTGGTGTCAGGATAATGTGCCTGGGTGGATCATCATGCTACATGTCTGCGGCATAATGCCCCAGTGCTAGACATCACTATAAACTGCCACACTACAGACATCGTAGCGATATGACTGAAAAATTGTTAAAGTTACGTTAAAAATCCAAATCACACACACACACACACACACAGACACACACACACACACAGACACACACACACCCCGTTCCTGGTGTTTTAGTGAGGGGTTAAAAGGCAAAGGTAAAATGGTTTAAAATAATTTTAATAAAATGAAACTTACAATGTCATTGTCAAATATATTTTAAAGAACTCAGAACCCCAAATTATCATGGAAACGTCTTCAGTAAACTTCACTAGAAAAATGTTAAATAGTATATTTTATAACCTCATATGCATTGTATATAAGTCCCGGATAAACAGATCGGTTGGAAGGGACATGAGATTGCTTCAGATTACTTGTTATGTAAGACTGCGGTACACCTTAAAACTCATAACACTTTTAAATGTCATGCCATTCTGCCTGATTTAGCGTACGAAATCTGCGTCAATTAGCATCGCAATTCACCGTCAGAAAATGAGACGAATCCAGTTCCAGGGGGGAAGTCTGATGCAACCAAACCACTCAGGAGATGGCTGCTCGTAGGCATTGATAGACCAGAGAGAGAGAGCAGATGGACCTTTGCTGAAATTTATGAAAAAGTGCATATATATATATATATAT